>APFE031261934.1:213541-228302 GCA_000404065.3 Pinus taeda
TCTAAATACATTAGCAGATGCAATTTCTTCTCGAGTATTAGACAGACATTTGAGATAATTGTAAATTTAAAAACATTTTATCATACATGTGAACAAGATAAGCCGGTAAAATGATATATATAGATAGAGTGTGTCAAAAAATATACATCATCCTCGATCATAGGTTGAAAGATACCTTATGATCGGCAAAAATGATAAGTACAAAAAACCAAAATGTGACATGAGTCTACAAAAGTGATCATCCAATCACTAGTGGTGATCTCTATAAGACACCATTGCACGAGCTACCCTACATAAGAACCTCCTAAAAGGTCTTGGGACCGCAACTACATAACGCTGTAGCCTGATAGGAATATCATCGATGGTCGTCTCTGGTATGTCTGCCATGAGACGCTCTAGATCCTGCTCCAACTCAACTAGCGTCTCTGCAGTTGCATCCTAAGGGGCTGGCAGCGGTGCAACTGGATGTCTCCTCTCAAAAGCCCGGAGATTGGCTGGACGCTGTGGGCCTACATCTGCATTTTGAAAATTTTTACTGTCAGTTTTGAAATGATGTTTAAAAAACAAAAATATAGATAATTTAAAACAACTGTGAAAAGTGAATATACCTCTGTCATCCCATTGTTCTCCATGTGGAAGAACCATGTCTGGATCACCTCGAAAATCCATTCCGGCATAAGGAAAATCCTGAATGGCAAAGACTTGGTTCTCTAACCAGTCAAAGTAGATCTCAGGAAAGTATACGACCTTCTCTCCCTCATCAGGATGCCGGGCCATAACTGTAACCCATCTCATCATCTTAGGCTCCCGAGGAGCCCCAACCCCAATTGTGAGCTGCTGTGGGATCAACATGGGACTCTCTCTAAGGCGAAACTCACAACCAAAGCCCCATATCCAAAGGTCTTTGATTGTTCGTTCTTCGCCCTAGTCAACTGGCCCTTCAGATTGGCCAGTACAGCATCGCACCAGTTGAAAATGGTGCCTCGGTAGCAATCTATTGCCATCTGCATCTGGGATCCGGTGGCCATGTGTAAAGTGGCTGCGCCGCAGAGTCTAGTAACTGTGAATGCTATCACCATAAGTTCAGGACGGGATATGAACTTGATTTTAATCCCCTTCTCCTGGTTCTGGTTGTTACACCACTCTAGCTGGAGGCTAGCAAGGGATTGGCCACCCGGCCTAGTCTCGAATAGAGAAAGGTGTTCGCCCCTATTGGGCAAACCAGTGAGAAAGTATATATCGGAGGCCTCTATCTCGAGCTGATGGTATCCAATGTAGAAACATTGATCCTGAATGTTCCATCTCTCGACCAGCCACTCCAGAAATGGCACCTGGGCCCTCATGCCAGGTATGACCCAGTATTTATAAAGGCCGCATGCTCTCAATACATCAATTGTAGGTTGGTGATTCAACATGGCCAAATCAACATCTTCATGCTCTCTTTCATGCCAATCCAGCATGGTGGGAAATCTACACACAAAAAAATGAGTTTTAGAAATCATAAAATTAAAATTTGATGGTTGAATTTGAAGGATGGGGTTTTGGGGGTGCGCTTTACACGGGGTACGCACCCCGCCTTCAGAAACAGGGCGTGGGTACACACCTGGTCTGAAGGTAGGTTGCATACCCCGACCCTTTTTCCTTTGAGGAAAAAGTCGGGGTACGCAAGTTACCCATGGGCCGCCTGCGTACCCCGAGGAGCACATCCTAAAACCCCAATGCCCCCAAAAAACCAATCTAAGACTAAAAAATCAAATTCTAAACGGATGAAATTGAAGAGGGAGGATGTTGTGGATTCCTGGAAGTGACGGCGTTCGATTCCGACGGTCTAATTTTCCGCAATGTCCACGGGAAGTTTCTTGCCAAAAGCCCTTTTTTCTACCTCAACAGTAAAATGGTAAAAATGACATGGTAAAAGATCATTTTATAGGTTTTTTGGATAAATAAATATTAAATTTGTTTATTTTTCACTATAAAAGGTCATTTTTCAATGTGTTTTTTGCCTATCTTAAACATGTATGAGTAATCTGTCGTTTTTTTGCAGGACAAAGGGATTTACAGGGAAACTTATCATTTTTCACGAACCAAACATCAGAGTCATCTTTTAAGCCCTTTTCTGACTCCTAAAACATGAAAAGATTGCCGAGTGTTTCTTTTGCACTCATTAAAACGGAATTAAAAGACGGTCCTCTTACAGCCCTTTTCCGACCGAAAAAACAAGAAAAGATTGCCGGATTTTTGTCGTTTCAAATTTGATATTGGAAATAAAACGATGTGTCCTTGATTGCTTTTTACTTTTTAGGTCAAAGACACTAACTATGAAAGTACTCCTTGGTCGCAAGATCAAGCGGTTCTCCTAGGTATTATTTTATACTTTTTCGGGCTTAGGAGACACAAATTTACGAATCATATTTGGTTTTGAAAGAAGCACATGAATCATATTTGGTTTGGAAAGAAGCACACCAAGGGGCACAAGCACATTACCTGGCTCTGATATCATCTATTACAGCCCCACACAAGTGGCAACTCAAATTCCAATTGTAGGAACAATGCGACACCGACTAGCCTTTTCGTTTTCCACCACTTGGACTTTCAAACTACATCTATCCAAGACTTAGTCAATTTTTCTTCGTGTGTTTTATTACTTAGTTATGGTGCAGAAATATATTCATTCAAGTTCAACTTTATTTACTTCATAGCATGTGCAACATCATCAAACAAAAATAAACATCAGTGTACCCACATTCACGAAGGGAGGGGAAAGTCCCGATCAAGTCTACCCAATCACTTCTAAAATATATTAAAATAATATTTTACAAGTACAATTGTTTTTACAACTATGCAGCAATCTTCCTTGTGAACTAGTTTATGCAACCTATCATGTAGGACTGCCCGACTATCTACTCGCATCATGCAAACTTCCACACACTTCACCCTGTAGAAATTCCCAGTGTAGATCAACATATTATGCAATATACTAAAACACAATACAAGATCAACTTCTACAACACTTTGCAGAAGCTTAATCGAATTGAGCAAGATCAAGAGAACACATATAACTGAGAATGAGAAATCAATCGCACATAACACAAAAGAAATATCCTGGGGAAAGCCTCAGCCTAAAACCCCAACTTTGTATCATCATAAAAGTGGAAAATAGTCACAGAATTACACAAAGCCTTAGCTTGGAAGCCAACAAGCTCTCAGTATAATCTCTCTGATGCTCATAGATAGTCAAAGGCCTCTCACAAATCTTCTCCTTAGCCCTCCAAGCCTCCTATTTCCTTACGCAGCTTTTCTTGGGGTCCAGTGCTTCCACACATGTGAATTCCCACCTCACACTACTCACTTGGCCTAGTAATTACTCTGTAATCCTAAAGGAGAGAAATCCTTATGCATAGATGAGTTTCCTTTATAGGAAAAATCCATCCAATTGATAGTACATTGTCCCTCTTCTGATCTCAATTGGGTCTTTCTCTAAACTGACATGCATGAGTTATTTATGAGAGAATATTCAGTTATCTAGAGAGCAAAAGTTACATGCATGCTAGCATTAACTAACTGAACTCACAACTAATTCAACAAACTGTTTGAATTAATCTAATTGGACTTTACTGAGTTAACTGAGCCAACTAATTACAACTCATATTTACAACTCATCCTTATCCTTTAACTAATGGATAAATCCATTAATCAAAGGAATAATTGTTGCATGTACTCACATAGACTTCATGTTTATTTTTTCTTAACTAATTAACTCAAGATGAATTAATTAATTATTTTAAAAATAGCTGCTAAGATCAAATTTGAATTTTACTTCTCTATTTTAGTTCAGGGACTAACTAAAATAGGAATCTATCCCAAACTGTTATTTATAGCAAAGCTATTTTTAGCACTTCCATTTTTCATTCCTCGTTGCTATGTCCAACACTGGTACCTGAACTGCTATTTATAGCAGTGCTATTTTTAGCACTTCTATTTTTATCATTTCTTGTTGCCATTTTCAACGCTCCCTCTCAACAAGAAAGGATTCAACTTGAAACTGATCCTGAACCTTTGGAATGTTCTACATGCAACACTTCTTCCAAGTGTGGACGCTCCAACAACTCTAGAAACAAAAAATCTCCCAACTGACCTCTCTATTGGGCTAGACATTCTCTGATGCTGAAGCTCCCTCTTTCACTGACAAGTGCTTCCTCTCTAACCTCTAAGCTACTGCAAAATCCCCATGCATCTCGCACCATTGCACACCCCTCTGTGCCTCTCCTGCATTGGTGCAACATTCCTGTGCCTCTCGCATTGTTGCAACCTGCTAGCTCTACACATTCTTGGGACTCCTGCACTATAGCTCTCTCTGCCACTGCATCCACATCTGTCTCTACCCACTTAGCCAATCCTCCTACTCCTCATCGGGGCTTATGTAGAAAATTCAAATCAAAGAGGTTGGGTACCTCAAATATCTTGCCCCTATTCCAGCCTTCTTGGGACAATCACTCCACATCGCCCCACCTCCGACCTAGAGGTATGGATGCATGTTATCCCTCTACCCACCTGGCTCAAAATTTCCCCTACTGGAGGTATCTGCATGAGTGGATGCCTCCACTCGGTCTCCTCTTGGCTTCCCCAGTTGTGGCTGCTCCACAACCTCCTGAAGCTGCTTCACCAATCGTGGCTCCTCCACAATCGTTTGAGAATTCTCTTGGGGCTACATGTTGAGAGGTAATGTACTCTCCCTCTCAACCATCAAATATCCATCAGTTGCTTTGCTCCTCAAGGCTTTGCATGCATCTTGAAGCTCAGGAGAATACCGGTTCTTGACTCGTGAACCAATCTGCTTCACCTATCTTGTGATGATGTGTCTAAGGAAAACTTTTCCCTTACTGAAGACTACATCATAGCCTCTCTCTTCCAGCATCATGATCAATACCAAGTTTTTCTTCAGTCCTGGTACTTACTTGACATCGGTCAAGGTAATGCGAGCTCCATGCTCCCTCTGGAAAACAATTGTGCCTACACCTAAGACACTATTCTTTTCATCATTAACCAACGTGATCCACATCTAGAGATCCTTCTCCTCCAAGGTACTAAACAAACTCTTGTCGCCGGTCATGTGGAAAGAAGCTCCACTGTCAAGAAACCAAACAATTCCTACCATGGATGAAACCATACATGCGAAAAGCGTGAAATCCAACTCGAACTGTGAGGCAAGTGCATCACCTTTTGATCCTTCCAAGGATCCCTTCTTGGATTTATTCAGTGGAAAATTTGTAGCAAAATCATCCACCTCATGACAATGAAGGCATCACATTTTCTATTTGTCAAACTTCTTCCCATCATGGGAAGAACTCAAATTGGAATGAGAAACATTCTCCTTCCCTTTCTTTTCCTTACCCGCTAAGGAACAATTTTCTTCATCCTCCTTGGATGAAGAAGATCCATCTATGGTGCTTCTTCTTATCTCCTCCTGCATCAAATCCGACCAAAGTCATTCCCAATCTGGTAGTTTTTCTCTTCCATTGACCGAGTCTTGGTAGCTATGCCAGCTCTTAGGAAGGCTGAGGAGTGCAAGACTCACCATGTCATCATCAGCGGTCATGATCCCTACACTTCCAGGCTCATCCTTGTAGGTGGTGATCTTGTTCAGATACGTAGAGATCATGTCGCCCTTTTCACACTTGATCTTTAGAACTCGTCTTTTAGTGCTAGCTTCTTCTAATCTCTACTATTCTGATATAGATCTTTCAATGTTTTCCATATCAAAAACAGTGTCTCCTTCCCATGGAGGCCCGAGACAATGTCGTCTTGAGCTCCCTCTAGGAGGATTATCCTTGCTCTAGCCACACATTTCTTCCAATTCCACCAGTTGAGTAGCATTAGTCGACTTGGGGACCTCCTTATCAATGAATTCGTTTAGACCATTATCCCCTAATATTGCTTCCATGCAATCCTTCCAAGTTATATAATTCGAGTTGCCATCAAGGGTATACTCGAGTCTTAAACCATTGAACGCCATTAGTGAAAATGAGATGTGATAAGAACTCGATTTTTATATTCACGAACCACAAACTTAAAACTTCTCCCTTCTTGTATACTGTTCTTTGCCTTGATCACCTTTACTCTGATACCATGTAGAAATTCCCACTGTAGATCCATAGGTTATGCAATATACTAAAACACAATACAAGATCTACTTCTACAACACTTTGTAGAAGCTTAATTGAATTAAGCAAGATCAAGAGAACACATATAACTAAGAATGAGAAATCAATCGCACATAACACAAAAGAAATATCCCGGGGAAAGCCTCAGCCTCAAACCCCAACTCTGTATTATCATACAAGTGGAAAATAGTCATAGAATTATACAAAGCCTCAGCTTGGAAGCCAACCGGATCTCAGTATAATCGCTCTGCTACTCATAGATAGTCAAAGTCCTCTCACAAACCTTCTCCTATGCCCTCCAAGCCTCTTATTTTCTTGTGTAATTTTTCTTGGGATCGAGTTCTTCCACACATGTGAATTCCCACCTCATGCTGCTCACTTGGCCCAGTAGTTACTCCACAATCCTAAAAGAGATAAATCCTTATGCATAGATGAGTTTCCTTTATAGGAAAAATCCATCCAACTGATAGTACACTATCCTTTCTCTGATTTCAACTGGTTCTTTCTCTGAACTGACATGCATGAGCTATTTATGAGAGAATATTCAATTATCTAGAGAGTAGTAGTTACATGCATGCAAGCATTAACTAACTGAACTCACAATTTTTTATTTTTATTTATTTATTTATTTTTGCATGTGGTTCACGAGCACCCTGGTCAGTGAGTGATTGCTACGTCCACAGAAAAATCTGGGTGATTATCTGGGCTAATCGCCCCTCAGCCTACTGGCAAGACCTGACCCCAAGGGTTTCAGGTGGATTCAACCCTGTGACCTCCCAATGGCGAAGCACGTTTTTTGACCAACTGAGCTAACCCTTGGGGCTAACTGAACTCACAATTAATTCAAAAAACTATTTGAATTAATCTAACTGGACTTGACTCAGTTAATTGAGCCAACTAATTATAACTCATAATTACAACTCATCCTTATCCTTTAACTAATGGATTAATCCCTTAATCAAAGGAATAATTGTTATTGTCCTTACATAGACTTCATGTTTATTTTTCCTTAACTAATTAACTCAATATGAATTAATTAATTATTTTACAAATAGCTTCTAAGATCAAATTTGAATTTTACTTCTCTATTTTAGTTCAGGGACTAACTAAAATAGGAATCTATCCCGAACTGCTATTTATAGAAAAATTAATTTTAGCACTTCCATTTTTCATTCCTTATTTCTATGTGCAACACTGGTACCTGAATTACTATTTATAACAATGCTATTTTTAGCACTTCTATTTTTTTCATTTCTTGTTGCCATTTCCAACACACCCAAATCCCAAACCTGTCATGCAACCTTTGCCCGAAAACTCATGCAACTCATTCATTGTACATGGGTCATGCAGATCACCCAGGTCGTGCAACCCAGCCGGGTCATGAAACCCACCTGGGTCATGCAGGCCACCCGGGTCATGTAACCCACCTTGGTGATGTAGGCCACCTAGTTCATGCACCTTACTTAGGTCATGTAGACCTGAGTCATTTAGAAAACCATATGGGAAATGAATTGCAAAACTCATGTGAGAAGCTTGTTTCAAAACTTGTGTCAAACATGTTCAACAAACCCCTATACAAAGCACATGTCAAATATGTTCAACAAATCCCTATACAAAACTTGTTCAAATAACCCATGTTAAAAACTCATTCAAGAAACCTGTTTTAGAACTTGTTCAGGACTTTCATTCAAAAAATCATTCAACATTTCATTCTACCCGTCTGTGTAGGCATATGCCCTATTGTTCCCT
This sequence comes from Pinus taeda, assembly GCA_000404065.3. Lineage (NCBI taxonomy): Eukaryota > Viridiplantae > Streptophyta > Pinopsida > Pinales > Pinaceae > Pinus > Pinus taeda. The sequence goes on from APFE031261934.1 coordinate 221,452, forward strand.
TGCATGCTCTGAAGTTCACTTGAATCACCTAAACACCTCATACTTATTTACGAATGATGAGTGAAATAAGACATGTGGATGGACGAGGTCATGTGAGGGTGTGGGAGGGCATCCACCCAAAGGAACGTGTGAAGTTGTGTGAGGGAATCCACCCCAAACGACTCTACCAAGTCCTAAAATTATGCACTAAAATCTCCTTGACTCCTCTACCCACTCTGCAATATGGAAACTCATTCTATGATGTACAAATGGTTTGATGAATGATCAAATGAATCCCACCCATGTTTTACTTATACGCTTGCCTTCCAAGTGTTTTCCAAAAGGCTATGTCAGTTCACCCTACACTTGGTTTGGCCTACCCATATAATTCCCAACCGACTCATTCACATGGCTTGCATGCCCCTTTTATTTTTCATGAAGTCATGGGCTGACCTACGTTTAGTTGGGTGGGCGCCCTTTCTCATCCACACATGCCTGCCCATCGCACTTCTCGCTCACCCAATGCCTATCGCACTAGATAGTCACCCAACGCCCATCACACTCTCCCACCGAGTCTTCTTTAACTGAACTCCTTTAACCAAACTTGTCCATCATGCTCCTTTAACCAAACATGAGTCTCCTTTAACTGAGTTGTGTTTTCCATCATTATAATGTTCCTCGTACTATGTCCTCATGCTCATCACACAACTCGAGCGCACCTGTACCTGTATCATCAGTTTTTTTACTCTCTCGCCCATGGGTGGTTGTCTTGGGTGCTAGCCAAATCGAGGCCCTGATATCATCATCCACTTTAAAAAGGTTGTCTCTCTTGATAACATCCTCTCGACAAACTCTGTTTCCAAGTTCAAAATGTCGCAAAGTGTCACTAGCTCCAACATCAAATTCTCCTATTGCATGAACTCCATACTCTCCATCAAGTGGACCTTCACTAAGGCACATGACCCTATGTGGGTAAGACTCCATAATCAATGATCACCAACCATACTCGTCGTAATCCTCCATGTGTCCCCATCCTATGGCAGGTTGCTCCCTCCGACTCAGTTGCATGCTACAATCACAACACATATAATGTCAATCCACCATCTATATTCATCATGTAAAGTGCTTCTATGATACTCCAACTCAAAGAAAACACATCTCAGTGCACTAGCTATACCCATGAATCAAACTAGTCAGGTGATCAGTCCAATTGTCACACTCAACTCCCGAGAATGCACCTCTTCATGCCATTGTTAGTCGCTCTACAACATCTCATCACATCATCAACTCAATCAAGAACTCTACCCATCATTCGAATGCTCAATGTACCATACCTAGGTCCATGAAGAATTTCCATCTCATATGCAATATGCAGCCCATCAATGTTGTCCAAGCGGTAGGTTTACACCTGCCTCATCATCGCAAAGGATCTCATTACCATGAGCAGATCATAATGAGCCCTATCTTGATACTAAGTCTATAAAGAGGGAGGGGATGGGAAGGTTGAAAGCCTTCCATCCTCCTCTAACATCTTAATCCATTTGTTGGGGTCCTCTTCTTCTAACCTATGCATGTATGTTTTGTGAACTTATCTCTAAGTTCAACATTATCAACTTTCAATGCATCCATCTCTGAATATATTTCCTCAATATAGTCCAACACCTTGTTCATAAAAACTTCTTCAACATTCATGCTTGATTCACATGTCATTGGTTCCTCTACATTGTCTCCCATCATCTTTCCTTAATATTGTGTCAATACCATACACTTCCCTGTTCAACTTGGCTTTGACCTATTGTCTTAACCTTGCCAAATTCCTTAATGTTGTGCTATAACCAACTGTATAGTGCTCAACTTCAATACCAACTACGACCACTATTGTCATATTCCTACTTCATTGCCAAAGCCCCCTTTTTGCAAAATGAGATCTAATACTCTGAACATTGCAGAGTGGGTAGACAAGTCAAGGGGAGTTGAGTGCAGAATTTTAGGATTTGGCAGAGTAGTTCAGAGAATGTAGAAGGTAGGGCATAGGCAGGCCATGTGAAACATGTAGCATGGTTGGGTCATGTTCCCACCAAAGTGGGAAGAATTGGAGGAAATATGAATGATAGTTTGGACGAACAGAAAGTCAAGGTTTTCAAGTTATAGTGCGAATCACAATGAGGAAGGCATGACTTCGGTCAAAACATGACTGAACATCTGAAAATTGTAGCTCTAATACCATCTATCATGGCCCCATATCTTAAGGTGACTACCCAACCTTGTTAACTAACAAGGCATTTGGATCACAAGTTTGGTTAAAGGTGATTCATGTTCTGTTAAATATGAGCGAAGACAAGTTTGGTGAAATGCATGCGGATGGTGAGTTCGGTTAAAGGCGACTTGGTTAAAGGCGTGTGAGAATAAGTTCAATTAAAGGCATGCAAATGGCAAGTTTGGTTTAAAGCATGCAGATGGCGAGTTTGGTTTAAGGCATGCTGACAAGCATGCAGATGGACGTGTGGATGGGTGTGTGAATGGGAAGGCGGAAAAGTGTATGGACAAACTTGTGGATGGGCGTGTGGAGGGGCGTGTGGATGAACGTATGGATGGGCGTGTAGATGGGCATACGAATGGAGGTGCATATGTGCATGTGGATAGGCATGTGAACGAATGTGCGGACATTCATGCCAACCCAAAGAAAGGTGAATGGACGTGAACTTTGGTGAATTCATTGGGTAGAATGACATATAAGTACAAGTGGAGTGCCATTCATTCAACCACCTAAGGGACTCAACCAAAAGGAGTTTGACAAGGTAAGAAGATAAAAATTACAGTTGCATGAGCTTAGTAAGATTTTTTTACTATAGAAGGAAGAGGAAAATTTGCTAAGGTAGAATTGAATTGTAGGAGGCTGAGTTTCCACAATCTGGGTTTCTAGAGGCAGTGCATTTCTACAGTCTCAGTTTCCATAGGCAGTGTGTTTTGACAGATTGGGTTTCCACATGTAGTGCATTTTGGCAGACTCATGATGAGCCTCATCATTAGGTGATTATATGGGCCTTAATTCACCTCATCGCTTAGTCAAACCAATAATTATCACAGTGTATTGCATAATTTTGATCATATTTTGTTTATGAGATGAGTTAGAGTTGGATATTTTGCTTTGTGGTCGAATGTGCATTTAATGCAGGAATAAGGATAAAAGCAAGGAATTGTGGAAAATACCTTCATGAAAACTCGAATGGGACAAGGAGAGGAATTATAGGAGGTAAATCCTCCTCATTTACTACCCCTCCATTCGAATATTCCTCGATCAGCTCGGAGTGCAAAAAGCCAAATCATGACTAGAAGGCAGTCGAGCAAGTGAAAGTGACAAAAACCAGTTTATCTTTAGTTGAGAGCTAAGGCTACCTAATTTGAAGGAATTCATTGGAGGCTTCAGATGTATAAGTAGAGAGGCTTAGGACCTCAGTAGGATTTAGATTTTTATTGTGAAACTCTACTTTATTTCTCGGCTGCAAGACTTGTGATAGTTTGTTATTTAATCCATGGTTTTGATAATAAGAATGAGTTTCATTTTGAGCCAGCACTGAGTTAACTCATATGGCTAAACCTCTTGGGTTAGGGACCAACCTGAGTAGCCAAAGCTCCTCTTTATTGTACATGTATGCTAGCATATATTCCTAGTTTTCTATTCATTTTCTTAAATAGTTGCATTTCCATTACAGCAGTATAGCATAGGTTCATGGTTTAATTTTTCATTTCCTTAGGTAGATACATTTTCATTATAGCATTATAGCATAGAGTTATGGTTTAACGGTTCATTTGCTTAAGTAGCTACATTTCCATTACAACAGTATAGCATATGTCCTAGTTTTCTGTTCATTTGCTTAGGCAGCTACATTTCCATTACAACAGTATAATGGAGATGATTCATGGTTTAATTGTTCATTTTCTTAAGTAGCTGGGGTATTCCGCTGTGGGATGAATTCAAAATGTAGGCCGTCAAATGGATGAATTATGAATCTGAACAATCTTTGTATGTAGTGACTAATAATTTGATTCGACAACTAATGGTTTCCCTTGATAAAATTCTATATGGTCTTTCAGTAACTTATATTGATTGACATCATTAAATTTCACACAATGATTGAAGTATTAATAGTTATAAATTAGTATGAAGTAATCTCACAATAAATGGAAAAAACCTCAATGACTTATTCTTGGTATATGTATTTTCATCTATTGACTTATATTGTGATCATGAGGATGATTTGATGAAGTTTGGATTGGTATTGCTTGGTTGATGACAACTTGTTGGCATGATAAAGTCATAATTTCGTATTTTGATGTGAGCTCTACCTATCATCTGGTCCAAAGAATTTGCTACAACGATATTAATGATTTGATATCCAATTTGCACAGTATTGATCTATGTAAGGCTAAACATATTAGTTTGGTAAAGTGTTATGTTTGTAGAAAGAATTGTATGAATCAATCTCCCCAAGCCTGATATGTCTAGTCATTTGATGAAACCAAGAAGATGTGCCCATATGTTGTAGCGGCTACAACACCCTCCAATATTTTGGCCTGCATCCAATTTCAGAGCCTCCTTTGAGAGTTTTACTTGATCACCATACACATTCAGGTTCACTCCTGAGCTCGTGTGAGTCTTCGCACCCACCTTTCTTGATCATTCCACCAACAACTTTTCCATGCTGATGTCAATGTCATGCTTGTGACCATGTTTTGGTCATACGCAAGGTCTTCACTTCATGTGCACATGTTGTGATCGCTATGTAAACATCTGTTGCACTCACACATGGAGTCATACACACTATCGTGCAAGTATCATTGCAATCGTCCAATGGTCAATCACAAGCATCACTATTGTTTTTGACACCGTCGATCAGTCATGTTGAGCATATGTGTCTAGATGGTTTTGAGTCATCTCATCATCAATTGATGTAAATGTGTGTTTGCAAGATCACATTTGCACCTTTTCACTCATTCACACACTTAGTCATTTTGCTAAAGTTTTGAGTATCGTATTCCCCTCTGACGTCCGGACCTTCACCCTGACATTGACTTGATCAATTGTTACCCATAACAGTACAAAAGAACAAAGCAAGCCATTTCAAGTTGCATTGCCCACAAGCAGATCAATCAACCTTCCTCCTAATCAACAGGAGAATTTGACCAGGCAGTCACCCTTGAACATATTCCCTTAAAAGATTGCCTAGAGGTTGTAGACCTTCCCCACTCCACTAACTGAGAAAATTTCATAGACTGGTCGAATACAAACAGAGTGCCTATCCATATCTCCATCCGAAAATGGCACATTTGTTTCCAGGTAGCCCTCCAGTTAGTCGATCACTTGCTCACCCGAAAAACTACGCAAATTTCATGAGCAAGCCCTCTACTGCCCAAAAATACTCTTAGCTCAGAAACTACGCAGAGATGATCAGCACGCCAGCCTCCTAGCATTAGCTGAGTTTTTCTTGCTAGTAGCTCCCAGCATCAGCGCAATTTTTCTCACAAGTAGCTCCCAGCAACTGACTAACAGTTCCCTCCAGGAATTACGCAATTTTTGTTGCCAAGCTCCTTGAAGTTGGATGTAAGTTCCCTCCAGGAATTGCACAATTATTATAGATAAGGTCCCAATAGCCAGCTGCCAGTTCGCTCTAGGATTTGCATAGTTTTGGTTGTTAGGCTCCCACTACCTGCTCCTTCGAAAAATTGTGCAGATTTTGCCTACCCAACCTTCTAGCAACCCAGACTACTCCAAAAAATTGTGCAATTTTGTCCCCTAGCTAAGCCACACCCTACTGATAGTCACTATCAATCTAAATTCCCGTCTCCATCACCTATTGACTTTTGCACAATTTTCACCATTAATTCCCGGAGCCTCCATCCTAGCGTGCAACTCACAACCTTGTCTCCTCTCCTGGTCATCTACATCCAAAATGATCATGCGTCATGGTAGACTAGGAGGTTTATGGATTGTATGTCATCTCATCATGAGTGACTACAAATATAGGTACATAAACAAACATTCCATGATGACAGATGGGATGAACAAAAGGAGTACATGCAGAAGGACATGTTCACTAATAGATAAATGAATGATGCATGCAAAGAGATGTGGTTCCAAATGGAAAAACATGAAAGTATGTGTTTGCAACGGATGGAGGAGTGAACATACAAGATGTTCTCATGGACAAACAGACAAACGAACATGCACCTTTTGTAAATGGTCGAACCTATCAAGCATGCCAACATGCAAGCAAGGAGCAACGTGTGAATGCAACATCAAGTGAACCCAACGACCATCAAAGACTCTGCACACCTTTCCATGTGGAGTGTTACACTAAAAATTGTCACCATGACTATCTGCAGTTAATATGGCTCCATCAATAGTCATATTATCCTCCTTGTCAAGCCTTATACCTCTGCTCTCCATGTCAAAACTTCAAAAAAGAGGGAAAGTCATTAAAAATCATGTTTATCTCTGGGTACGCAGGTTCTCTCTACCTTGCCTGCGTGTACGCATCCCAAGCTCATTGTACCTGCGTACTTGTACGCTCTGTAAGTCAATGGATGGGTGCGTACTCCTGTAAAGGTCAAAAGGCGCGAGTTTCATCTTAAAAAAGTTACTTATGGTCACTTCTAGAGCTTTCTAGAAGAGTGTTTGACATGTATTGAGCGCCTCCAGATGGTTCATGCATCCCTATGATAGAGGAACTTATCCCATGAAGAGAGGAGCTACCCCATCCAAAAGAGGGAGTATCCCATTGATGTTGGACCTGAATAAATTCCTCTAGAACACTATAAATACGGGCATTGGGCCAAAGGAGGGGAGGTTTGAAAGCTGAACATTCCAAAGG
>APFE031261934.1:239769-275937 GCA_000404065.3 Pinus taeda
CTACTACAACAGCGTTGGACTTCAGGTAGGATCGAAAAACACTTGGTTTCTCGTATGATAATGCATGTTTAGAGAAGGATTGCTCTTAATTGTCTTGTTTGTCACTAGAAAGTCTTAGGCTTCTAGGGAGGTTAGATTTGTCCGCAAAACTAACTCTTTCCGCATGACATGGAGGTGAAGCTGTGACACACCATGCGACATCCATCACCAAACAACACTATAGTACAACATGCACACTAGCAGTAGCATGAATGTACCAGCACTGTCATGTCAAGTCTTGTCATAAGTCAAGTCATCCACATCTTTAACGTGGGCCATACTATCAACCAATGTAATGTAACGTGGAAGTCCAAGAGACCCAGTTGTCGTATGAAGAGTCATGTAAAATAAAAATTTCATGGAAGTCAAATAGTCATGATGGTATTTGAACAACCACAAGGGTCGGTTTCACCCTTCGATATAAATAACCCCTCATTTGTACATGAAAAGGACTTTTCACCTCGGCTCCTCCCACATAGGCTTAAGAGTCTGTAATATTTTCTTTGAGTAAGTAGTGGCTCCAATGCGCCACCCATGAGGTTAGTGATATATGGTGTAATGATGTGTTCTGGAACTTTCACTTAATTTTGAAGCCTTCTAACAGGCTAGCACGTTTTCACACATATATTGTAATCTTTGTAAAACTGATATTGAACACTTGTAATGCATGTTTCTTTAACCTGTGTTTAACACCTGAACTCATTCAATTGTTGTAACATATATATATTAATGAAAATTTGTTGTTGAGTTGTTAATGCTATATTTCTCGTGTTATTTGCCTCCTCGGACATTAGAAAAAATTTCATATAAAATTGCTATAATGACCGTTGCACTCACATGGACTCGTCCGTTTTTTGTTGTACGTGTTATATTTCCTTTTCTGTTGTGACTACCACATTCATGTGGACTACTCTTCCAGAATTTGTGCACATCGTTTTGTGTTGTGTTTTCCTAATAGAATTGGGGCTTCCTCCCATCCGACTTGGGACTCACTCCCACCCTCTCCCTCTACATTGAAAGAAACATTGACACAAGTGACACTAGCAATCACTAGGCACACAAACTTCACTACTAAAAGACAAAGAATTCCACTCTCTTGTGATGACAAAAAAGAGATGAGGAAAATCTTTAAGATAATGGGAACCGAACCATCATGCAAGATGCAACTCCCATTCCAAAGGGTGTTACATCTAGTCAGAACTTCATATCGGGGTGATCCCATGAATGTTGGCGGGTCGAGCACCATCAACATTTATGGTGGTAGAAGGAGGGCAGCCCGTTGTGTATGGCTGAACGTCCTCTCACACTCACTCATCAACCATATGGTCAAGGCAGTAACTCACTCTCCCTCTCACCTACCGCAACTTTGTAGTTGGTACTTACCTCCCCGAACTGAACACAAAATTCCATATCATCACCTTTGCTCCATCTATCCCAACACCCGTTATTCTTTGAAATCTATCTCACTGATCCTAGGCATACAACATCTTTCATACACATCAAGGAAGCCAAAATCCACTCCCACAAGGGTTGTTGTGTCGTTAGTTAAAGAAGTAGTTCTTGCCACACTTAAAGTTTTGGCATAAGCTATTGAAGATGGAGAGGAACCTCTGGTCTTCTAACAAGGGGAACAAGACACCCTTGTGATCTTGGGATAAGACTCCGGTACAGGAGGCGGAGGGGAAGGCAATGGAGGAAGGGGAGGCAGAGACAAACCAACAGATTCAGAGTGGGAACCAATAGATTGTCAAGGAAAGTAGGAGGATGAAGAAGAAGAAGAGATGGCTGACCAAAATTTGAAATGGATGACTGAGGGCCCATTGGCTCTCTTGGGTGGTTTGCACAAGATTCAAAAGTGAGCAAAGAGAATGAACATCAAGTTCCATCCTGACAACACAGTGAAGGTTGGAGATCGTTTTGACAACTTCTACGTACAGCTACAGACCCTCGAGGTACTGTATGATGACGTAGCATGTATATTGTTTCCATGTACCTTGGATGGTCACGCAGCTACATGGTATCAGATCCTTCTAGCCAACTCCATATAGAATTGGGGTGATTCAAAAACATGTTTCTCGAAAAAAAATTTGATGACAAGTCCCCAGCTATGCTACTCAAAGAATTAGGAAGCTTGAAGATGGAGGGGAAATAAAATGTAAAAGAATTCAATCATGGTTTACATGAATATTGAACAAGTTTGTAGCAGACAACAAACCTCATGAATCCATCATTGTTTATTACTACACGTCCACACTACTAACAGTATTGCATAGCTCATCAAGCGAGTTGTGAAACCAACAATATTGGAAAATTTCAAGGAGGCTATCACTATTGAGAAAGACCTATGCACGATTGGAGTCATCAAGGATGATGAACTAGCAAAGGACTCCAAATATGTGAACTAGAAGTCCCAGGTGGTGGTGATCAAAGGTAGAGACAAGGAAACAAATGATATTGAAAACCTCAGTCGCCTCGTCAAGAACTTGACAATAGAAGTGTTTGAGCTTCAACAACGGAAAATAGATGGAGCTACAAGTAACCATCCACCCAGATAGAGATAAGGAAGCATGTCATTAGGTAGCAATCGATACCCTGTAAAAACTACACAAAGCTCTATGTTCCACCTCGATGAGTGTGAAAATTCTGATTTCTCTTCATTCCATGAAGAACATCACTAAGAGAACTCTTGTTCAGATAGGAAGCGAATCGTAAGCTCTGTATGTAGTCATACATTACATGCAGAAAATAATATGCAGAAACAACCAGAAGACATGGATAATGATTGGTGTCACACCTTATGAAGCATCAAGTTCTAGGCATGTGGTGAAAATCTATTAGTTCTTGCAAACAACACTAAAGATGAACACCAAGAAACAACCCCCAAATAAAAATGTCCGTTACAATCTTAGGAGTAAAGGGGCTCCCCTGACACTTGGGGAAGCACAAGGAAAGATGAGACTATTATGAGGAAGGCTAATCTACTAGCTGCCCCAAAGCAGAAGACACTGAACAAGTCTGGGAAGACATTGGTGGACAAAACTACATCAATGAGCAGAAAACTGTAGAACACTCTACTAGAAAACATGAAGATCAGTCCTACCACGGACACCTCAGTGAGTCTACCACCTATGGACAATAGCATTGTAGATGACATGAATAAAACTCTTGTGAATATCGGTTTGTTTGAGTTAGTTAAGCTCTATAGTTAACGAGACATCCTACTACATGCATTGGGATAGACAACAAAGGACAAAACAACCTCTACCAGCAAGGGAGAAAGAACACTTCCCGGATCACTCTCCACTGTGCTAAACATACTTCTGATGGAAGAAGAAAACTTAGGATTCCCTCCATTCCTACTCTCATTTGAAGTTTTCAACTGTAATTTTCAAAACTGCTTGGTTGATTTTGGCATGGAAACCAACGTCATGCTGCTCTCCATTGCTAAAAGTATCAATGCACAATGGAGTGAGACATCCATGTGGATCATACAACTTGATAGGACATCTCTACCAGGCATTGGTGAACTCTGGGATGTGATCATCCAGCTATCTCAAGATAGACGAGTCCACCAATGCATCAACATAGTTGTTGTGGACATACCAAAAGCATATGGTTTACTACTCAGTAGAGACTAGTCTAGCAAGATGAACATATGTTTTTCTACAGACTAGTCGCACATGTGGCTTTTGTAGAAGGGAAGAAACAACCAAATCCGGGTGTTATCTAAGAGGTATATGAGGCACAATGTCACTCCCATCAATGGTGAGAATGAACTCTTGGCCTTTGCAAAACTTATATTTGGCAACTTCCTCCTAGAGACAACATTGGGGTGTTATCCTACACGATGAGCTCCAACCCACTAGACACGTAGTTGGGACTTCTTCCTTGCCCAACTGATGGTAATGAAACATTTACAATACATTGTACCAATAGTAGTAGTAGTACAAGTGCGTCAAATGCTCCGTGTATAGACGAGTGTGGACCTGAACTTTGACGGATCAAAGACATGGGTGGATGAGGAGTAGGGTGTTCCTTGGTCGGCCCATACAATAGGAAGCATATGGTTTCAATTCTCTTGGAGTTTGAGTACATGAACAATGTTGTTGAGAATAAATCATTCATGTTGAACTTTCAGAAAGCCATCAACCTAAATGTGGTCGTGCTCAAAGTGGTACGTGTTTCAGAGATAGTGGTGCAATAGGTACATAAAACCAATCACTCTTTTTCACTCCATCTCAAAATTTAGCAGCAAGATGTATGGTGACTAATATGTAACTTCCAAACATTTAACATCAATGTTGTGCCACGTACGCATAATGCAGTTTCCAATGCTCTGACAAACATAGCTTCAAGAATGTTTGCGACTAGGGATAGATTTACTATTGAAATTTTGTACAAACCATCTATCTCGTATAACATAACTAGCTTACATGTGATTAATGATGATAAAAAAATATTTCATTTCATGGCCAACACTGACGTCTTCAAATATGAAGCAATAGATGATGACGAGAATGAGTGCTCTCTACAAGTAGAAGCTGGTAATAGGAAAGGATACCTTATCACAAAGGATTTGGCATCATTGGAGAAGCTTTATGACTTGGAGGAATATTTTCAAGGTTCAGGGAATAGAACAAGTCATTGCTCCATCATGATGCATGAACTGATCAACTTGGGAACATAACAAGATTCGAAGTTCATCAATATCGGCACGTGTTACACCCAGCAAGAGCGGCAAGCCTTTTTCCACATGTTCAAACATTACTGAGATGTGTTCATGTGGACATATGATGATCTGAAAACTTATGACACATGAACAATCCAACAAATTATTCTGATCAAAGAAGGGGTGACGTCATATCAGCAGAAGCTGAGAAAAGTGCATCTATCACTTGAACCCCTCATACAGAAATAGCTCACCAAATTGTTGGATGCATGGACCATATAAAAAGTTGGTCATTCCATGTGTGTTTCAAAAATTGTTCTTGTATGCAAGAAGTCCAGAGAAATCCACTTGTGTGTTGATTTCCAAAACATGAACCATGCCTTGAAAAAAGACAACTACTCTGTGTCATCTTTGGACCACATTATGCAAATAGTATTTGGGGTAGAGATGTTTTCCCTACTAGACATTTTTCAGGATACAATTAGGTTTTGGTAGAAAAATTTGATAGACTTAAGACTCCCTTCCATACCAAGTGGGGTGTGTTTGCTCATAAATGAATTCCATTTGGGCTTGTGAATGCAAGCACAACCTTTCAGCGTGCCATGGACATCACTTTCAGCATAATTATCAGACAGAGCGTAGCGGTATACCTTGATGATGTGACTTTGTTCTAAAGAAGACATGAGGACCACATATGCCATCTAAACAAACTTTTTGAGCAATGCCAGAAATATGGGATTTCGTTGAATACTAAAAAGAGCATATTCATAGTTTCTGAGGTGAACCTTCACGGACACATTATTTCCAAAAGCAGGATCAAGGTGGATCCGGACCAGGTCTAGACTATTAAACAAATACCTCACCTAGCCAACAAGAAAGCTATGCACTCCTTCTTGGGAAAGATAAACATCCTCCAGAAGTTCATCTCATATTATGTGTAGATAGTCAATCCCATGCAAGACATGATCAAGAAAGATGCAGTCTACAGCTGGGGCAAGAGGGAAAAGTATGCATTCACTTGGATCCAGTAGGCTATTACAGAAGCTCATGCACTCTACATCCGAAACTTCCAGAAGGATTTCCTGCTATACGCCTTCCCCTCCAATAATTTTATCGCTCCAGTACTCACTCAGAAGGACGAGATGAATGTCCCATCTCCTTCATGAGTGCAATCATGCGGGGACTAGAACTCAACTACCCCATCATTGACAAGCAAGCATATGCAGTGTGCAAGGCAGTGAAATACTTCAAGCCCTACTTACTATAGAACCGCTGCATAGTCTACATCCCTCACCCAGCAGCCCACACAGTGCTTGTACAACAAGAATTGGGTGAATGACATGTGAACTAGATGACAGACTTGTAAGAGTATGATCTTGAAATCAAGCTAGTTCGAATAGTCAAAGGACATGGGATCTGCAGACTTGGAGCTGAAGAAATACATGCACTGGAAAGTGAAGAAGAACTCATCGGCTGGGAGAAGGAAGTTGAGATGTATGATATAATCCCAAAAACATCCATTAAAGACGAAACCTCTTGGTATGTAGATGTGCACTAGTACCTGAGCACGGAACCGTACCCTCTCACGTTTCCATCAGATAGAAGAGGTCATTATGCCTCAAAGCTTTAGCATATCAGTTGGTGCACGAAGTGCTTTACAAGAAGCACAACAACAGAGTTTTTTTCATGTGCCTAGAGGCACATGAATCAGAGAAGGTATTACAAGATTTGAAAGACGAACCCATCGAGGGTCACTTTGCAGGAAACACCACTCCACACAAAGTTATGCGAACTAGTTTTTACTAGCCCATAGTATTTGAGGATGAACATGCTTATTCTCGCAAGTGTTGAGTTTGTTAGAGATGCACTGACAGAGCATAAAGGTTAGCTTCCGCACTCCACCCTGTTGCTTCTGCACTGCACCCTATTGTAGTGACCCAACCTTTCCAACAATGGGGCCTGGATATCATTGGGGAAATGTTCCCACATTTACCAAAACAACACCACACATTCTAACAACAACTGATTACTTCATGTGGTGGACAAAAGCAATTCCGCTCAAGCAAGTGATCAACCATGAGGTCATCAGCTTCCTCCAGTAGACCATCATCTCATGATTCGTCTTTCTGGCATCACTTGTTTTTTATAATGAAATGTACTTTTCATCTTTGAAACTTTATGATTTTGCATTAAAAAATGGTGTTGTGTTGAAACAATCATCTAACTATCACCCGCAAGGAAATGATCTCATAGAATCCGTGAATGAAAACTTCCATCTGCATAATCAGAAAGATTGTTTTCTCTGAGCAATGCAACTAGCATACCATCCTGACGAATTCACTATGAGATGAACATGTAACACACAAAACCTCTCTAAATACCTCACCGTAATTCCTGTTTTATGGTAACGAAGCCATCCTTCCACCTAATATCTACTTGCCTGCACTTTAGTTATCCCAAGAATCCTAACGCAAGCCTTGCCAGCTAGTTCAACGTAGGATTGATACACTCAACAAGCTTCAGGAAGAAAGGATGAAAGCAAAAGAAAAATTTATAGTCCACCAGAACCGTATCAAGAGATGGTTTGATAAGAAGTCTATGGGGAAAGCTAACTTCGATGTTGGTGAATTGGTTCTGAAATGGGATAAGTCCCATGAAGATAAAGGAAAGCATACAAAGTTCCAGTCCCTGTGGACTAGTCTATATAGAGTCCATGAGAAGCTTGGTCCACACACATACCATCCGCAATCACTTGAAGGGAATATTGACAACCTTCCTATCAATGGCCAAGATCTCAAGCATTACTTCTAGTAGGTTGGGCCGCACAACATCCCATGTACATACTCTGCTTCATGCATGTTGTTTTCATTTTTTTTACCTTACTTACTATCTTTCTTTTCGATTTGGTTTTATTCAGTTACTATTTTTGTTTTCATTTGTTTGAGTTTCTTAATACCTTTCTATTTTTGTTTTCTGGAAATAGGTGTTGCCATCTACTATGTTCTAGCTTTTGAATGAGTATGTGGCTAATATATGAAGAGAATTGTGACACTACAAGACTTAGTGAGTCTTGTTTCTATCTTTTTCTTGCTTGGTTATAACCTTCAACTGAAGAAGTCTTGACAGAAAATACAAGCCATCTGCAAGGGATGTTTTGGTCCAGCCATGAACCTATGTTGACACTGGGAAGCCCCACGTCGTACTTAACCTTCTTCTCTGTGTGTTCAAGCTCATCCAACTAGTAGAAACATAGAAGGGAAAAATATAAATGAGAAAACCTATGTTAGAGGTCTTACATGATTATATGAGGGAACAACCTCTTCTACTCTCAATAAGTCTAGATCCCTCTTTTGCCCCAAAATAAATAAGTTCCTATGCACAGTCCTCTTAAAAAATACAAAGGTGAAAGAAGAGAAAGGATTCCTACGCATAGAGGAAAATATGCAACTCGACCGAGGTACTTACTAGGCTCACTGGTAGTGGATCAATGCATGTGTTCCTACGTGACTCTATTAGGGTAATATCTAGGCCTGCTAGTAGTGGAGCAACACCAAAGATGAAAACTTATAGTTTGAAAGTCTTCAACTTGTTAGAGTCGGTCTTGAGCCCTCCATCATCGATCAAAACTCTTTGCATTTTGCATAGGTAGGTGTCTCATCAGTGTCAATTTTTGCATCCCGTTAGGCATGCCATAACCCTGATGGAGGAGCTGATGTGTTTATACCCCTCTTGGCATTGCTGGTTTAAGTCATTTCAGTCATTAAAGCTCTTTCAAGCTTGTCTTGTCTTCTCTTGAGGTCAATTTCCTAGGTCTAGGTTTTTGGTCAAAAATGTCACAAGGTCATGTGTTTGAAAGTCAATGAGGTTTCAGTAAGCCAGAGGGATGATTGTAAAGGTGTTTCTTCTAAATTTTTATCTGGTACAGTTAATCTTCACCTTGGATTTAAAAACCCTGTTTTTAAAGCGAAGGTCATTTTTCATTTATTTGTAAAAAGTGATGAAATTTCGAAAGTCTTCATTGAACAAAATGCGACCCTGGTCCCCTTGCCAAGATCCCTCAGATGATCTACCAGCAAAAAGAATCAAGCAAAAGCATTAAATCAGTCAATTTCAGGACAAAAGGAAATCAAATAGACAACAACATACAAAGTTTAAAAGTGTCATGAAAAAACATTAGAAAGTGGGTTTGAGCATGAAATTTTTTCAAATGAAACCTATAAAGGCCCAAACTCCCTCCTTGCACTCTCATTGTGTATTCAAAGCCCTTGCAAAAGAGATTGGGCGAACTTCCAAGTGAATTGAGGCGAAACTAGTCGAAATCGGGCTCAGGACAGGTGCGCGACCCGTCAAGCTAGGTGCGCGACTTGTTGGGAGGTGCACGACCCATCAAAGGGTCTCCCACAGAGAAATTTGGCAACGGGCGCGACCCGTCAAGAGGGGCACGACTTGTTGGGCGTGGTGCACGACCCATCAAACTGTCTTCCCCCAACTCATTTCAGAATTTTCTCAAGCCTCCTTTAATTCATCAAATCGCTTGAGGTAGGCTCTTTAAACTTGTGACTGGTTGCTAGTTATTTGGGAAACATCATGAGTGTGTTTGTAATGATTAAATTGTGCAAGAAGAAACACTCCATATGGCTGTCTATAAATTTGTAAAAGGTGCTAGGGTTTATTGCTGTTTCATTGTTTTTCCCCTTATAATCATTCTCTTCATTCCCATTTCATTTTCCCTATATTTCCATGTCAATTTCCCTTTTAAATTTTCAAAGAAAATAAACCCTACCCCTTTCCCTTTAAAAATAAAAAATCAAACCCTAACCCTACCCCTCATAATACCTATGTAAACACATGAATTTGATGATGCATGTGCAGTGATGTTTGCAGTATTTTTCCCTAAGTTCCCTGTTGTATGCATGTATTCCCATTTTCCTTGTAAAAAATATAAACCCTACCCCTCTCCCAAAAGCATCAAAAAACAAAACACTCAAACCCTTATCTTGCTGCACCATATGCATGTGTAACCACAAGAAATTTTTGGTGAATATGTAGAGAGTTTTGTAAGTTTTCCCTATTTTCCCCTGTTAATGAATGTATGCATATTCCCATATGTTTACTTTCTATACATGTATTCCCATATGCAATGATTTTCGCAAATGATATTCCAATATTCCTGATTATAAATATGTATTCCTATTCGCCATAATAGTTTGCAATATTTTCCTTAAATTCCCTGTTATGTTCCTATATTCCTAATTCCTTGTAAAAAGGTCCCTCCCCTAACATTTCCCTCATGTCCTTGTCCCCTTGAAACAACATAGAATTCAACACTTTTTACAGGCAGAAACAGCAATACAATTTGTCCACTTTGCTCCTAAACTATGTCAGAAACCGAAAGTTATGAGCAAAGTGATGACCAATCATCAGCTGCAGAAATTGAGGAACGGAGGCGGCCTCGTAAGGGTGGTAAGGGTGGACATCATAAGTGAGAGGAGCCCACCTCTTTGACAGAGTTACAAGCTTGTCCTATGGTAGTATCATGTTTCCAGTACATGTCTTGCTACGAATTTTGCGAGAGGATCTCTCGGATTCAGCACCACCGAGAGTTGGCCTGCCTTTTTGTTTTACACTTGCATGATGGACATGTCAACCTTGCAGGGGTAAACTTTACATTGACACTCGAGGTGATCTCACAGGCTACAGGGATACCTAATGTTGGTGAGGTGTGGAATAAGCGCAAGATGTTAGATTTTGTTTACTTTTAGCCTTATGTCCGGCCACCATTCATGAGACATCTGGCATGTGTGTTTCCATTCAGGTTTCTCAGAAGTGAGTATGCTCCCATGGTGAGGCTCATTATGCATTATTTTACTTGTGAGGACATATTTTCACAAGTGTACTCATATCATATTCGCCTCTTGATGCACTTCACCCGAGTGAGGATGATGAACATCCCGGTTTTCTTCTTTCAGAACATTCAGAAGATGGTGCCCACATTGCAGAGGAAAACCCCGGCACAGCAGTACAGGAGCCTTTACCATCATGGTTTGATTTAGCTAGTAGTATTACATCAGTTGACTCAGCAGGGCATCTCATGGGAGGAGTTCATCTCTCGTGAGCTTTTCACAGTACCATCACCGCCACATCCTGAGGTTGTTCACGAGGAGGGAGGACCATCACATCAGCATGACATCCCTGTTACTAGACATGTCAGCTCCTCACCTCAGGTCACGTATCAGAGAGGCCCAAGGGCCTTATTTGCAGCAGCTCGGCGAGTACTTTCTCCATGCCAGGTGGAAGGGGTCTCGCCTTCCTCATCAGCACCGCGAGTGTTATCTCCACACCAGGTGGAAGGGGCCTCGTTTCTGACAGCAGCACAGGTATCAGAGAGGGGCAAGCAGCCCATGATTGAGGAGAGATTGTCAGGTGATCCAGTTATTGATCCTGACGCCGGTTCTCCTAGCACAGAGCTCAAGGATATCATCCGAGAGCAAAGGACCGAGATTGAGTCGCTGCACACCAAATTTTTGATGGAAAAATGGATAATCAACTATTTAGAGCAGCGAAACAAACAGTTGGAGGATGAGCACAAGCTATATGACCTGCAGAAAATTCGTGAAGATCGGGAATTGGCTCGTAGGAGACCCAGTGACTTGAGACCCATAGATCGAGAATCTATGCTTATTTGGGACAATGCTCATTTGAAAAGGCTGTTGGCTAAGGCCAATCAAAATAACAAACTACTGAGGAACATGAAAAATCATTATTGGG
This sequence comes from Pinus taeda, assembly GCA_000404065.3. Classification (NCBI taxonomy): domain Eukaryota; kingdom Viridiplantae; phylum Streptophyta; class Pinopsida; order Pinales; family Pinaceae; genus Pinus; species Pinus taeda. The sequence goes on from APFE031261934.1 coordinate 251,246, forward strand.
CGCGGATGCACGTGTGCAAAGCAAAGATGAAGGTGCTTCAAAGGCGGATGGCAAAGGCACTAAAGCGGAGAAAAAGGCCCGATTCCCTCCATATCTTGGCCGAGGCTTCCTTCAAGGAGCATAGCACCAAATAGCTTAGCCACAGCACAAATCCTAAGAAATTTTGAGCATTTTGGGTAATTTTGGTATTTTTTTGGTAATTTACAGGTTTTTGCTCATTAACGGGTCTCACCCCCGGTGAGACCCTTCGTCCCAGCAACTCCATTTGACAAAAACTCAGCATTTCCAGATTTTTCATGCAAAGTTACATATGCACATGGATGGAATTGAGATTTTGTGAAGTTTTGGGCCTCCAGAAAGTTAAAAAACATGCAAAATTTGACTTTCTGCCACCTTTTTGAACTACAGAAAGCTGTCTTGGGAGAATTGATTTTTGACAGGGCAAATGACCTCCAAATCCAAAAATTCCAGTTGGGTTAGAAGGTAAACTCACAAACCTTTCCAACAAGCCTACTCTTGCCCACTTTGGCCACCTAAAAGTTCCCGAAACATGGCTCCAAAGGGGCGCGACCCGTCAGGCAGGGGGGCGTGACATGTGAGGCAGAATTGCCCAGAAATGCACTGTACAGCCCAGAAAACGCAGATTTGACTCAGTTTGAATTTTTGAGGTGAATGATGATTCTCTTTGATGTAATTATGGTACTTTTATGACACTTTTACTCTTATGTATATCTTCTAGAAGATTCATTCATGAAATAGGTGAAAAGTAAATGAATGAATTGGTTTCCAAGTTTATAGAGGCAAGCTGTTATGATTGCCTAGTTTGTAGTGCTAAGTTTTGAAGTGGTTGAAACAACTCCTAGGATAGTGAGCTCGACCCCTAGAGGCAGGGAAAGAGGTTAGATCATATATATTATGTACTTTCATACTCATTTTCATGGTTGGACTTTTGAGGGAGAAGCTATCATTGTATTATTTCACTGTATCTCTGCAATTTTTGGCTAAGGAAGACCAGGGTTTTGCAGTCCTATTTGGGATTCTTGTGGACTCATGTGTTGATGGTGTGTTTCTAAATGTTCTTGTAAGCTTTGTTGTGTGATTCATTTTCTTTCTTTACTTCTGCACATTAAACAAATGAAGTGTTAAAGTAAGAATTCATGCTTGCCATGCTCTGCTTTTAAGTTTGTTTAATTTCAATGTTTTAAAGAGAATTTAAAGTTATTGTTTTCTCTCTTTAGCTCTCTTTCTTTCATTCCTGACCATCCACTTCAGTTAAAGGCATCAATACTGTCTCCTACCTCGCCCCAAAGAACCCCCTGCAGAAACTGTGTCCAATCCCCGCACCCAAAATTGCCATCCCCTCAATTTGCCACCAAAAACCCTAAAAACCCCAAATCAACCCTTTTGATCAGTTTACTAGCCTAAAATTAGTGTTACCCTATTGGTCATCTCATCTATGGAAGATTTTACGAGATAGACCGGAGAGAGCCTTCTCCTGCCCCGTAGGGCTAGCTACGAGGCTAAATGGTTTGATGTAGCCTTGAGGTTTACCTGTCTCAGCCTTAGGTGAAATTTCAAGTGCTAACATATTGGAAACCATACTGGGGAGAACAAACTTATCGTTTGCTCATTGACATGTGTGTTTCATAGGTCTTAGACGGAGTTTGAAGATACGCCAGGTAGCCTTCGAACACGCTCTTGTTTTACATCAGCGTTAGCAGATAAATGTTGCTTCAGTCGATCTCCATGAGCTTGTGAAAGTAGCACTTCATTGGCACTTTTGTCCCAGTATAATTGTTAACTCTGAGCCGTGGATGATAGGTTGAGAGTTTTCACAGGCTGAATGGTTTTTCTTTCCTAATATTCTTGAGAAAAACAAGCTGGCTACTGATCCAAGATTTATTTTCAAATCTCATTCATCTCCAGCTATTATCAAGTATTTCGAAGATCTAGACTTTGACGAAAGCTTTGAGTTATCCTTGTTTAAAGCCAAATCTGAAAGTGCACTTGATTCTCTAGTTCCCGACCCTGATTTTGCTGCTGCTATTGAGTTTGAGAGACATAACAAATTGGTTGAAAATTTCATCTTAAGACATCTCCAGACACGTATTCAAGCTACTACCCTTGCTGATTTTGTTGAGAATATCTCTGATCACATTGGATCTACTATCATGGCTCACGAAGTATCTTTTCCTCCATTTGTTTCAGTCTCGCCTACAATCACCTATCCCGAATCCACAGTCGGTTCTCCTCCTACTTCTCCTACTCCTCCGACTCCCCCAACTCCTCAAACTACACCCCCTCTTATTATAATCCCTGCTATCACAGCTCCTCCTCCTCATACCCATCCTACTCCCCCTCCTAGAGCAATGGCTTCCCAGTTTGCCCCACTGGTTTTGCCTGCAAATCTTCATGATATGCCAGCTGATTATCAAAGTAAAATCCCCATGTTCGATGCCACTCCCCAAAGTATTACCGCTCAGCAACATATCGACAAGATGACCACATTCTTTGATTTATATGAGTTAGATGAAGAAGATGTTACCATGTGGTTGTTCGTGCAAACATTTGCAGGAGAAGTTAGAAAATGGTTCAGAGGATTGACAGCCGGAAGCATTACTTCTTTGGATGCACTTCAAAGGCAGTTTTTAGACCGTTGGGAAATAAGAAAAGATCCGCTACAAATCAATGCCGAATATAACAACCTCAAGCATAATCCGGGTGAGTCTGTTCAAGATTACATAATCAGGTTCAATACAGTTTATAATGCTATTCCCGATGATTTAAAGCCATCTAGAAAATCAGCACTTCTTAAGTTCCCGAATGGTTTCGATCCAGAGATGGCTTACTCATTAAGAGACAGATATCCACCCGCCTTGGAGGAGATGCAGAAAATTGCTGTCAGCGTTGAGGCAAATTTGAATGACAAAAGAGCAAGAATGAAGGCCGAGAAACGAGTCACAATCAAAGAGGAAGCATCCACCTCAACTCAGCTTATTCAACAGGTTGAATATTTAAAAAGGGTAGTTGAAAATGTTAGTCTTGGCAAGCCTGAGCCTCAGATTCGAAATCCCAATTTTAGAGGTCAACAGCAGCAACAATATAGGATCAAGCAGCGTGAAACAAAGGCACAAGAAGTAGCAGTTCAGCAGCAAATGAAACCACCTTTTCAGAAAAATTTTGTTAGCCAAGAATCGGAAGATGAAGGTGATAATGTTGGCGAGGAGAATCACTTCTTCACTCTTGATGATTTGCCCACATATATCACAGAAGAAGATGAATTGGTGAGTAATTCCATTTTTCCCCAAGATGAGCACTATATTTTGTCAAACGATGCAATATTTGAAGAAGAATCCGAAGAGTATCAAAGAGGGTATTCGAATGCTTTATCAGCTTAGCAAGGTCAGAAAAGGCAATTGAGAAACTGAGCTATTCCTATAAATCCCGTGCAGAAAAAGAAAGATATTGCAGCAAAGAATGATTTGGTTTCCTCAAAAGGGTAAGACATTTTCGGTCCTTCAACGAGTCAATCATCACCAGCACCCAAGATAGATCAACCATCAAATGCACCAAAGGATAAAGCTGAAAAAAGAGATAATCTGGCTAAAGAAGGTGAGAAGATTTCAGTTTTCAGTTTGGAGAATGAGATCGCAAAGTTGAAAGTGCCGATTCCTTTGACAGAAATCATGAAGAATAGCATCTATCGAGGCCAGCTCTCTAAGATGTTGAACTTTGATCCAATGCTAGACACGGTGAATGTAAAAGATGATCAACCAAAATTAGTTTTTGGGCCAGCTTTAAATGGTGAGTCTCCTGAAAGTGATGTTCCTCCATTCTATATCAGTTTGCGATTGCATGAGTTTGTGTTGCACAATGCCATGTTTGATTCGGGAGCCTCGCATAATTTGATGCCAAAAACGATCATGGAGAAGCTGGGACTTGACATCACAAGGAACTATCATGATTTGTTTTCGTTTGATTCTAGCCGGGTAAGATGTATTGGCTTGATCAAAGACTTGGTTGTGAGTCTAGATCAAATTCCAGTGAAGAATGTTTTGATGGACGTGGTGGTGGCGGATATTTCTCCGCGGTTTGGCATGTTGCTGTCAAGATCATGGGGATCCAAGCTCAAAGGTACACTTCAGCTTGATTTTTCATATGCCACAATTCCAGTTTTCGGTCAAATGAGGAAGTTATATCAGGAACAAAAGATGAAATACATGATTACTAGTAAGGAAAAGCCCGTCAATCATCCTATAAATTATGTACAAACAGATTTAGAATCTTTTGTTTTGTTTGTGGAAAATTTCAATGAGGTAGATAGTCAATTAGTTCAAGTAGAAGATATACCAGACATTTCAGAAAATTTCAGAGAAGTTTTGAGAAAGGAAAGTGAAGAAAGGTCTGCTGTCATAAGGTTAATTGTTAAAACAAACGGGCAGCAAACAGAGCATGCATCAAAATCAGATTTTCAGCACTTAGAATATGATGAGGATCGTCTTTGGACCATGGATTTTGACGGTGCAGTGGGCAGCGATGGTGCTGGTATAGGTGTGTGGATTCGAAGCCCATTTTCAGTCCAAAAACAAGTTCCAAGCAAGGTACGGGTATGTTCTTACAAATTGGCATTTGATTGTTCAAATAATGAGGCAGAATACGAAGCTCTTATTGCTGGTCTGAAAATCCTTCGGAAGTTGAAGGCAAAGAAGATAGCAGTATATGGCGACTCCGAGTTGGTTATCAAACAGGTGAAAGGTGAATTTCAGGCCAAACATCCTCGTATGCGAGCATATCGGAATGTTGTTCTAGATATTTTAAAGAGGTTTTCAGAACATACTTTGACATGTGTGCCCCAGATTCAAAATGATGTTGCGGATGCATTGGCTAAGGCGGCAAGTAATCTGAAAATACACATGAATTCCAGCAATATGTTTGAGATATATGTGAAGCATCGTCCTACAGTTCCAGATAATCAAAGGTGTTGGCAAGTTTTCCAAGATGACGAAGAAATCAAAGATTTTCTGCAAATTGAGGGTAAATTCGAAGACATTTCAATAGACACGGAAGCTGAAGGAGTAAATCAGATGGATGTGTTGCAGCTCAAGGACAATTACATTCCTAAAGGATTGATTCCTTTGGAAGAATTGTTTGATCAAGATGATGTGGCCCGCAAGCCAACTTTGAGGCCAACAGACGAAGGAGTTGAAGATGTGAATCTTGGGACAGCTGAAAATCCAAAGTTGGTGAAACTTTCAAAAGCATTGCTGCCTAAGGTAAAGAAAGAGTATATCAGATTATTGTCTACGTTTTCTAATATTTTGCATGGGACTATTCAGATTTGAAAACTTATGGCACAAGTGTCATTCAGCATACCATTCCCATAAAGCCAAATCAAAAGCCTTTCCGACAAAAGCTGAGAAGAATTAATCCTAAATTGTTGCCATTGATTGAGAAGGAAGTTAACAGGTTGTATAAGTCAGGGATCATAGTACCAATCCGGTTTTCTGATTGGATTTCCAACTTAGTGCCCATGAGAAAGAAGACCGGCGAGATTCGCTTGTGCATAGACTTTAGAAATCTGAACTAGGTGTCATTAGAAGACAATTATCCGCTGCCCAAAATGGACCACATATTGCAGCGGGTAGTGGGGGCTTCAAGGATGTCATTGCTTGATGGTTACTCCGGGTATAATCAGATTTTGGTGCACGAACATGACCGTGACAAGACAACATTTACTACTCCATGGGGTACATTTCATTATGCCAAGATGTCATTTGGATTGAAGAATGCGGGTGCCACATTTCAGCGAGCAATGGACATGGCCTTTGCAAATGAGAAGGATTTCTTTTTAGTTGTTTATCTTGATGATCTGACCGTGTTTTCTAAATCTGATGAGGAGCATTTGTTTCATTTGACTAAGGTGTTTCAAAAGTGCAGAAAGTATGGCATCTCATTGAATCCGAAGAAGAGTCTTTTTGCTATGAGCGAAGACAAGATGCTGGGTCACATCATTTCTAAAGATTGCATTCGTATAGATCCTGCACGAGTGGAAGCAATTCAACAATTGGAGCAGCCCCGTAGCAAGAAAGAAATTCAGTCCTTCAATGGTAAATTAAATTTTCTGCGTCGCTTCATCCCCAATCTTGCCGAACATCTTAGAGAGATAACCAATATGCTCAAGAAGGACAGTGAGCTCAAATGGACCGAAGAGGCGGTGAAGTCTTTTAATTTGATAACGGTAATCTTATCTTCAGCCCCAACTTTGATCAACCCAGATTACACACAGGATTTTATTTTGTTTTCATTTGCTTCCGAGTACACGTTGGTAGCCGTGTTGATGCAAAAGAGAGATGGAGTTGAGAGGCCCATAGCTTTTTTCAGCCGCATCATAAGAGACAGAGCACTGAATTATAATATCATTGAGAAGCAAGCATTGGTGCTGATCAAAGCTTTGAAAGATTTCCGGGTATACATATTGAATTCTCATATTTTAGCATATGTTCCCAATGCAGCTGTGAAGGATGTTTTAGTGCAAATGGAACCGGAAGGGAGAAGGGGTAAATGGATTGTTGCACTATTAGAGTATGATGTAGAAATTAAGCCTACCAAGTTGATTAAAGGACAAGGTCTTTCTAAGTTGATGGCTGAAACAAATCTTCGCCTCCTCGATATCAATTTAATTGTTGCCTTGTCTGATGAAGATGAAGAAAATTTAGTTCTACAAGTATCCGATATCTTTGTGTCTTCTCCATGGTACGATGATATAGTTTATGTGCTTCAAAATTTGTCTTCACCCCTTGGAATGCCTAGAAACAAAGTTAGAACATTGAAACTAAAGGATTCTAAATTTTGCATTATCAAATCTGCACTTTATTGGAAAGATCCCGGTGGCATATTGCTGAACTGTTTGGTCGAAGAGGAAGCTAAAACAACAGTGGAAGGTTTTCATAAAGGTGACTGTGGGGGTCACTTATTTTGGAATACTACCGCTAATAAGATCTTGAGAGATGGTTTCTATTGGCCTTCTTTATTTTCTGATGTGTATAAAGCGGTAAAGAGCTATCATGAATGTCAAATATTTCAAGGAAAGTAGAAATTACAGTCGTTGCCTCTCAAACCTGTTGAAATCAGCGCACCATTTCAGCAATGGGGCTTGGATTTTATTGGCGAAATCCACCCAGCATCTTCAGGGCAGCATCGATGGATCTTGACCGCCACAGGTTACTTCAAAAAGTCGATTGAAGCCATTCCCACCTGGCAAGCCATGGACTCGGTAATTATCTCTTTTCTTGAAAGTAATATCTTGTCACGTTTCGGTTCTCCACATAAGTTGATTACAGATAATGCAGCAGGATTCAAATCGAATAAAATGGTTGATTTTTGCTATAAATATAACATCAGCTTGGGCATTCGACCGCCTACCATCCGCAAGGTAATGGGCTGGCTGAATCTTTGAATAAATCTCTAGTGAACATCATAAAGAAATTGCTGGAAATAAATAAGAAGAGCTGGCACAAGAAGTTAATAAATGCATTATGGGCTGATCGGGTAAGTCAAAAGAAGTCAATTGGTATGTCACCTTTTGAACTGGTTTATGGAGTAGATACAGTGTTTCATACCTCACTTAGTGTTCCAGTAGCGATGTTGTTTCGAGAAGATGATGGTGAGGAGGATCCTATGCAACGACAGATCAGTCAAATGATTCATTTACAGCAGACATGAGAAGAGGTTCATCAGAATTCCCTTAAGTTGCAGGAGCGCATAAAGAAAATCTATGACAAAAGGGCCAAATCAGATGAGTTTCAGATTGATGATGTTGTTTTGAGATGGGATGCCCGCAATGAGGACAAAGGGAAACATGGAAAATTCGACAGCTTGTGGAAATGTCCTTACAAAATTGTAGCATATCGAGGTCCTAATGCTTTTCTTCTCAAAGAAATGAACGATGATGAATGTCTTGGTGGGTCGGTGAATGGTCAGCTGCTCAAAAGGTATTATACTTGAGCATTTTCTGCTCTAAATCACTCTCATTGTAATTACCATTTTATTTGCATTCTGCAGCAAGCGTGAAACTGATCTCCCATGTTCAGTTTGGGGCCCGCGGTGAAGGCTATAATTCTAAAAATGGTGATTAGTTGGTGTGAGTTTTGCAAGTTGTTTCAGTCAGTTTATTCTCTGCATAAAGTGAGTGAGTTAGTGTCAAAGTTAGTCTAGGATTTCAGTCGATTGTCCAAGTTAAATAAAGTCGTTTCAATTTGGTCACATGTGTAGAAGTTGACTCCATTGCCCAATGAATAAAGCACTGGTCTGCTCTCCCAGAGGTCTAAGGTTCTTGGTACCTCCAAAGAGCTACCATCCCCATTGGAGCCAATGTTAGAGTCGGTCTTGAGCCCTCCATCAGCGATCAAAACTCTTTGCATTTTGCATAGGTAGGTGTCTCATCAGTGTCAATTTTTGCATCCCGTTAGGCATGCCATAACCCTGATGGAGGAGCTGATGTGTTTATACCCCTCTTGGCATTTCTGGTTTAAGTCATTTCAGTCATTAAAGCTCTTTCAAGCTTGTCTTGTCTTCTCTTGAGGTCGGGTTCCTAGGTCTAGGGTTTTGGTCAAAAATGTCACAAGGTCATGTGTTTGAAAGTCAATGAGTTTTTAGTAAGCGAGAGGGATGATTGTAAAGGTGTTTCTTCTAAATTTTTATCTGGTACAATTAATCTTCACCTTGGATTTAAAAACCCTGTTTTTAAAGCCAAGGTCATTTTTCATTTATTTGTAAAAAGTGATGAAATTTCGAAAGTCTTCAATGAACAAATGTAACCCTGGTCCCCTTGCCAAGATCCCTCAGATGATCTACCTGCAAAAAGAATCAAGCAAAAGCATTAAATCAGTCAATTTCAGGACAAAAGGAAATCAAAGAGAGAACAGCATACAAAGTTTAAAAGTGACATGAAAAAACATTAGAAAGTGGGTTTGAGCATGAAATTTTTTCAAATGAAACCTATAAAGGCCCAAAATCCCTCCTTGCACTCTCATTGTGCATTCAAAACCCTTGCAAAAGAGATTGGGCGAAATTCCAAGTGAATTGAGGCGAAACTGGTCAAAATCGGGCTTAGGATAGGTGCGCGACCCGTCAAGCTAGGTGCGCGACTTGATGGGAGGTGCATGACCTGTCAAAGGGTATCCAACAGAGAAATTTGGCAATGGGCGCAATCCGTCAAGAGGGGCGCGACTTGTTGGGTGTGGTGCGGGACCCGTCAAACTGTCTTCCCCCAACTCATTTTAGAATTTGCTCAAGCCTCCTTTAATTCATCAAATCGCTTGAGGTAGGCTCTTTAAACTTGTGAATGGTTGCTGGTTAGTTGGGAAACATCATGAGTGTGTTTGTAATGATTAAATAGTGCAAGAAGAAGCACTCCATATGGCTGTATGTAAATTTGTAAAAGGTGCTAGGATTTATTGCTGTTTCATTGTTTTTCCCCTTGTAATCATTCTCTTCATTCCCATTTCATTTTCCCTATATTTCCATGTCAATTTCCCTTTTAAATTTGCAAAGAAAATAAACCCTATCCCTTTCCCTTTAAAAATTAAAAGTGAAACCCTAACCCTACCCCTCATAATACCTATGTAAACACATGAATTTGATGATGCATGTGCAGTGATGTTTGCAGTATTTTTCCCTAAGTTCCCTGTTGTATGCATGTATTCCCATTTTCCTTGTAAAAAATATAAACCCTACCCCTCTCCCAAAAGCATCAAAAAACAAAACACTCAAACCCTTATCTTGCTGCACCATATGCATGTGTAACCACAAGAAATTGTTGGTGAATATGTAGAGAGTTTTGTAAATTTTCCCTATTTTCCCCTGTTAATGAATGTATGCATATTCCCATATGTTTACTTTCTATACATGTATTCCCATATGCAATGATTTTTGCAAATGATATTCCAATATTCCTGATTATAAATATGTATTCGTATTCGCCATAATTGTTTGCAATATTTTCCTTAAATTCCCTGTTATGTTCCTATATTCCTAATTCCTTGTAAAAAGGTCCCTCCCCTAACATTTCCCTCATGTCCTTGTCCCCTTGAAACAACATAGAATTCAGCACTTTTTACAGGAAGAAACAGCAGTACAGCTTGTCCACTTCGCTCCTAAACTATGTCAGAAACTGAGACTTATGAGAAAAGTGATGACCAATCATCAGCTGCAGAAATTGAGGAACAAAGGCAGCCTCGTAAGGGTGGTAAGGGTGGACATCATAAGCGAGAGGAGCCCACCTCTTTGACAGAGTTACAAGCTTGTCCTATGGTAGTATCATGTTTCCAGTACATGTCTTGCTACGAATTTTGTGAGAGGATCTCTCGGATTCAGCACCACCGAGAGTTGGCCCGCCTTTTTGTTTTACACTTGCATGATGGACATGTCAACCTTGCAGGGGTAAACTTTACATTGACACCCGAGGTGATCTCACAGGCTACAGGGATATCTAATGTTGGTGAGGTGTGTAATAAGCGCAAGATGTTAGATATTGTTTACTTTGAGCCTTATGTCCGGCCACCATTCATGAGACATCTGGCAGGTGTGTTTCCATTCAGGTTTCTCAGAAGCGAGTATGCTCCCATGGTGAGGCTCATTATGCATTATTTTACTTGTGAGGGAAGATTTTCACAGGTTTACTCATATCATATTCGCCTCTTGATGCACTTCACCTGAGTGAGGATGATGAACATCCCGGTTTTCTTCTTTCAGAACATTCAGAAGATGGTTCCCACGTTGCAGAGGAAGACCCCGGCACAGAAGTACAGGAGCCTTCATCATTATGGTTTGATTCAGCTAGTAGTATTGCATTAGTTGACTCAGCAGGGCATCTCATGGGAAGAGTTCATCTCTCGTGAGTTTTTCATAGTCCCATCACCGCCACATCCTGAGGTTGTTCATGAGGAGGGAGGACCATCACATCAGCATGACACCCCTGTTACTAGACATGTCAGCTCCTCACCTTAGGTCACCTATCAGAGAGGCCCAAGGACCTTATTTGCAGCAGTTCGGCGAGTACTTTCTCCACACCAGGTGGAAGGGGTCTCGCCTTCTTCATCAGCACCGCGAGTGTTATCTCCACACCAGGTGGAAGGGGCCTCATTTCTGACAGCAGCACAGGTATCAGAGAGGGGCAAGTAGCCCATGATTGAGGAGAGATTGTCAGGTGATCCAATTATTGATCTTGACGCCGGTTTTCCTAGCACGAAGCTCAAGGATATCATCCAAGAGCAAAGGACTGAGATTGAGTCGCCGCACACGAAATTGTTGATGGAAAAATGGATAATCAACTATTTAGAGCAGCAAAACAAACAGTTGGAGGGTGAGCACAAGATATATGAGCTGCAGAAAATTCGTGAAGACCGGGAATTGGCTCGTAGGAGACCCGGTGACTTGAGACCCATAGATCGAGAATCTGTGCTTATTTGGGACAATGCTCATTTGAAAAGGCTGTTGGCTAAGGCCAATCAAAATAACAAACTACTGAGGAACATGAAAAAACATTATTGGGCACGGATGCACGTGTGCAAAGCAAAGATGAAGGTGCTTCAAAGGCGGATGGCAAAGGCACTAAAATGGAGAAAAAGGCCCGTTTCCCTCCGTATCTTGGCCGAGGCTTCCTTGAAGGAGCATAGCACCAAATAGCTCAGCCACAGCATAAATCCCAAGAAATTTTGAGAATTTTGGGTAATTTTGGTATTTTTTTGGTAATTTACAGGTTTTTGCTCATTAACGGGTCTCACCCCCGGTGAGACCCTTCGTCCCGACAACTTGATTTGACAAAAACTCTGCATTTCCAGATTTTTCATGCAATGTTACATATGCAAATGGATGTACTTGAGATTTTGTGAAGTTTTGGGCCTCCATAAAGTCAAAAAACATGCAAAATTTGACCTTCTGCCACCTTTTTGAACTACAGAAAGCTGTCTTGGGAGCATTAACTTTTGACAGGGAAAATGACCTCCAAATCCAAAAATTCCAGTTGGGTTGGAAAGTAGACTCACAGACCTTTCCAACAAGCCTACTCTTCCCCAATTTGGCCACCTGCAAGTGCCCCAAACATGGCTCCAAAGGGGCGCGACCCGTCAGGCAGGGGGGCGCGACATGTCAGGCAGAATTGCCCAGAAATGCACTGTACAGCCCAGAAAACGCAGATTTGACTCAGTTTGACTTTTTGAGGTGAATGATGATTCTCTTTGATGTAATTATGGTACTTTTATGACACTTTTATTCTTATGTATCTCTTCTAGAAGATTCATTCATGAAATAGGTGAAAATTAAATGAATGAATTGGTTTCCAAGTTTATAGATGCAAGTTGTTATGATTGCCTAGTTTGTAGTGCTAAGTTTAGAAGTGGTTGAAACAGCTCCTAGGATAGTGAGCTCGACCCCTAGAGGCAAGGAAAGGTGTTAGCTTGCCTATATTATGTATTTTCTTAGTCATTTTTAGGGGTTGGAAGGTTGGACTCTTGAGGGAGAAGCTATCATTGTATTATTTCACTGTATCTCTGCAATTTTTGGCTAAGGAAGACCAGGGTTTTGCAGTCCTCTTTGGGATTCTTGTGGACTCATGTGTTGATGGTGTGTTTCTCAATGTTCTTGTAAGCTTTGTTATGTGGTTCATTTCCTTTCTTTACTTCTGCACATTAAACAAAATGAAGTGATAAAGTAAGAATTCATGCTTGCCATGCTCTGCTTTTAAATTTGTTTAATTTTAATGTTTTCTACTGTTTAAAGAGAATTCAAATTCATTGTTTGGTCTCTTTAGCTTTCTCTCTTTCATTCTTGACCATTCACTTCAGTCAAGGACATCAGCACGGTCTCCTACCTCGCCCCAAAGACTCCCCTGCAGAAACTGTGTCCCATCCTCGCAGCCAAATTTGCCCTCTCCTCAATTTGCCACCAAAAACCTAAAAACCCCAACAAATTCTTTTATCAGTTTACTAGCCTAATATTAGTGTTACTTTGTTGGTCATCTCCCTAATTGAAAATTTTCCAAGAGAGACCGGAGAGAGCCTTCTCCTGCCCCGTAGGGCTAGCTACGAGGCTAAATGGTTTGATATTGCCTTGAGGTTTTCCTTTTTCAGCCTGAGGTGAAATTTCAAGCGCTAACAATGCACTCATGCACTACTCCACTACTAGACCTCTACTAGTTCCTCCAAGGGTTAGAACTATTTTAACTGACTATAACTTAGTTAGACTGAGTTATCTAATTACAACTCAAAAGAACTCAACCTGGTCCCCTAAAATTTAGGGATCACTCTAAATGACTCTAGATAGACTTCCAACTCAAATTTCCTAAGTCAATTAAGTCAATTTAACTTAATTAACTATAACAAGTTGCTAATATAATAGAATTACAATTTAATTCATAATTTAATTCAAGGACAAATTAGATTGGAATTTCTTGTTTCTATTTTTAACACTCACTCTCAACAAGAAAGGTATTATCATCTACCCTGATCCTATCTCTGTGAAACCCAAATTTTCATCTTGATGATGCCTTTGTCAAAATATCTGCATCATGCTCCTCTGTGGGAATATAATCCAACAACATAATTATCCTTTGCACACAATCTCGAAGATGATGATACCAAATATCAACATGCTTGGACTGATCATGAAAAAATGGATTTTCAGAGAGTTTGATACTATTATTTCATGTCAGTCATGTCAGTCACCGACGATCAAATGTTCTTTTACATAGTTTTTTTATTAGGGTTTCATGTCAATTTTTTATAGTTTCAAAGAGCTTTTCGATAAAGAAATTTGGTCACCGGTTAAGAAGGCCAGTCTCTACTATTCCTTTGAGTTCCATGGTCAAAGAACATCATCTTGTTCAAGTAAAATCATTGATAGAAGAGTCCCATATTCATTATGTTCATAATTCACCTAATAAGCCTATGTTAGATCACCACTAGGTCAGTAGGTTAATTTATGAAAATTGGTCTTTTTACCATTAAAATCCATTTTATAAGGAATAGTAGAGGTTAAGTTGGCAATCAAGGTTTTAAATCATGCTTTTATTTCATTTTCTTAGATGAAATACTTTCATAAAGGTCATGAAGTTGCAAAGTGTCAAGTTCAAGTTACAAATGTTATGGTGGGTCCACTACCACTTGTAAAGAAAAATAATTTTTCTCAAGTTATAAAAGGCTTTCCCTCATGCTCTATTTGCTCATTCCATTTTCCAACACTCCACTCCATCCTATCAGGTCGAAATTTTCAGCCAAGGATAGGTTTATGCATGCTAAAGTTGAGTTCTTCTTTTGTGTCGCGCAAATAACTCTACTGTGCTATGCAAATGCATGGCAACTTCTCCATTTCTATTCCAAGGCTATAACTTTCTTGCAGTGATTTATTCCATCATTTTCATAGTGTATTGCTTCAAATATAGGTTGGTGGTTTATCATTAAATTCAATTATCTCTTAGTTCTCTCAATTGTGATTGCTAGGCTTCATTTCCCTCTCCTAGAGTTTTGAAATAGTCTTCAAAGATTTCATAATTTCCATGTTGAATTGTTGTTAAAACTTATATCCAACTGTTTATACACCTTCATCTATCCTAAACACACCTTCCTAAATAACATCCATCAAACTCACTCTCAAATTTCATCATTTTCACCCAAACCCTAGATAGAGCACACCTTCTAAACCATAGGACAACGTTTCTTTTGTTTGAAACCCTTCCCCTCACCCAAATTCTAAATTTCCACTTTCCCTAGTTCCATAACCTCCCTCACTATTCCTCCAAATTTTCCTAAAGTTTTTCCATTTCCCTATCCCCCTCATTTTCCTAGATTTCTTCACAACTATAAAAAATCCCCTTTTTTCCTACAAGCAAAACGCTAATTTCTATCCTAAGAGCTAGGTGTTGACAAGGAATCTGAAACCTTTGAACAAAGGAGGCATAGAGGAGGACAAATCATTAGATATGAACCCACCTCAACCCATGAGATCTTGTCATCTCCCTTCATCAGAAAATCATTTGAAGATGCAAGCTGTCTTATATTTTTCTACAGAATTGAGCAACTGAAGTTTCATGATCAATTGACCAGTGCTTTTGCCACCAAACTAAGAAAGGATAAAGTGACCATAGCAGGAGTTGAATTCACTATTTCAAGGTAACTCATCCCCATATCCATAGGGATTCCAAACACTGGAGAAATTTGGTTCAAGAAAGAATACATTGACATTCATAATTACAAGATGTACCTAAAAGCACCATATAAGGCAGCTCCAAAACATGTTTTTCCATTTAGACATTTGCTGGAAAGATATACCCCTCTCATGAAATTGATCATGAATTAATTCACATGTGAGGGTAGGTACTCAATGCTGTATAAGTACGAAATGAAGCTTTTGATGCATTTCACTGGTGTTAAACAACTCAATTTATCTCACTATCTGTATAGAAGTTTTATTAAAATGACAAAAAAGGTACAAAGGCTGGGAGAGAATCACCATAATAGTCTATTTCATCATGGCTTGGTGAAAGTGTTAGTTTGTCATCAATTAGCACAAGTAAATTTGTCTTGGGATGACTTTTCAAGTTCAACTTTTCCTCCATCTTCTATAGCTATGTCTAGTGATGAAAAACACTTGCAAACTCACCGGTGCAACAAGAGGTTGCTTCTTCAAGCAGACCTACCAAGAGGCATTACATGGCAGAAGTGACTAAGACATACTCCAAATGTGATACACTTGTGTTTGCTCCAAAGATTGTTGAAAGGGCCAAGCCTACAATAGGTGAACATGGGCATCCTCACAACATGAGGAATTCACTCATCCAGGTACAAATGTGTCATAGGTGGAGAAATACCATGAGGACAGAATTGAAAATCAAATCATAAGGGATAAGGAGGCTGAGATCAAAAGGTTGGAATACAAGTTGATAGAGGAAAATCCTTTAATAACATGCTTGGAACAAGAGAATATGCAATTGAAAGTAAACTGAATGATCCAAGACCAATAAGTAGCCTATTCAAAGAAAGAAGATGTAAAGGGAAAAGAAGTGGCTCAGTTGAAAGTGTAAAAAGGTAAAGGAAAGAAATGCACATCAGGGAGACCAAGAGCAAGAGCCTTCAAGAGAGCCCTTGAGCTACAAATGAAAGTTTCTACACCAAGAGAAGAGATCACTGTAGATGACCTAATCACTAGAGAAATCAATGAAGACATAGTTTATTGGCTTGATAAGGTCAATGGAAACTTGGAGAAGCTCCTCAAGAAGGAAAATAGGGACAATAACTTGCAAAGGCATATCGATATGAATTACTACATAAGAAACAAGGTATCCCAAGTCAGAATCAAACGTTTGAAGAAGAAGCTCAAGGAAAACCTAACAAGCCAAAAGGAAAAGGAAAAGCTTGATCTACTTGTTGAGGCCTCCCTCATGGCATAACATATCATATTATAGCTTCACTCAACAATTTTGAGAATATTTTGAGAAATTTTTGTCATTTTGAAAATTTTGATGGTTTTTGGTCTATGTTAAAAACATAGTGGCAGCTATTTGCACAACACCTTGGCGCTGTGATTTCTCTACAACCATCCAAATGCAAAAAAAGTTATATGCTTGGATAGATAATCACCCCTACTTATCAGTTATCCATTTTTTCAAGTTTTTTGGTGGAAATATTTGGAGAAAATGCTCAAAAACAAGTCAAAAAATCACTTTCTGCCACTATTTTGAAGCAGGCGCTGCGCAAATAGTAGTCTTGGGAAAATCAGTTTTTCACCTTGTTGGAGTGCCCAAATGACTTGCTTGGTTATTAAAATGAAAAATAGACACTCACATATTTCCAATGAGCCATTAATTTCTCAATTTGGAGCATGGGAAGGCCTACAAAATCCTCCTGCAAGATGGCGCTTTGCAAATGCCTGACTGCACTGTGCAAATGCCTAAATGCACTGTGCTTTTTCCTGTAGCAGTATTTCACAACATGTATTCTCCAGATATTTGTTTGATGATGTAATTTAAATATTTTGAAGTCTTTATGATGCAATTAATAAATAAATTAGCATGATAGGTTGTTTTTATGCTTAATTAGGCCTCATAAATGAAGCAAAACTGAAATCAAAGTCTTAGAAAAGATTTTGTTTTTGACCTTCTCACTCTCACTTGTTAGTTGAGATGTTCTTGGAAACTGTTCCACCACTTAGGGATTCAACCCCTGAAGGTGGGGAAATTGTTTATCTTAGTCTATATGTATCATTTGTCAGTCAGAGAGAAGGGTTGGACATCTGAGGAGAAAACTCTTGTAGCTTTGTGTTTGAGAATTTTCAGGAAATCAAAAGAACAGTTGCAGCTATTATCTAGGAATTCATGTGCAATGAGTGTGTGATCTTATATTTTCTCTGTTATAGTTTCATATGAAATATATTCATCTTCTCTTTCCTTTCATCAGTTCTTCAGTGGTTTCTCCTTAAGTTTATAAGCAAAATTATTTCCATAAAGCTCTTTTTTTATGGGAATATCATTATGTTATTTTCTTTCTTGCTTAATGAATTCATGATATATATGCTCATTAAGACCTATTATTTATTATGAACACTACACTGCACTAAAAAACCTTAAACCATCATAAAACTATTGCTACCTTTCTTCTTTATATCTTTGCTATTGTTACCCTTTTGATCCTTTGACCTAGTGTTACACATCATTTTGTCACTGTCCCTATACTCCCCTTTTCTTGATCCTGGAGGACCTCTACAGTGAACCCCGCATGCTTTGCCTTCATGAAGAAACTCCCATTGTGTCCCTCTGCATGAGTAGACCATTTCCCTTTTGCACCATTTCCCCTGAAACTTCTGTTTTTCCCAGTTTACAAGACTAGCACTAATGGTCTTTATCTCCCCCGTGCCGATGTGTAGAGATTAGAACTTCTCCTTGCGCCGACTGGTGCGACTGAGCTGTGTTCTAGTCATGCTGGTCCTATTATGGAAAGTTTTTTAAATTAGAGCCAAAGCTTCTAACTCTAGAAGCTCCATAACGGAAGTCTGGTAAATGGTTTGGCTGGATGGGGTCGAGGATGACAGTTTGGGCTCCTTTCCCCTATAATGATGGAACTACCTCAAGGGATAAGTCCTTCTCCCATGAGAAGAGGATCCATCTCCCATCCATATTTCCTATATAAACCTCCCTTCTTCCCAAGCACAAGCTAGTCATAGTGAGAGTGTTTGCTGATTATGAGTATACTATTTTGTTAGACAAGCAAGCTATTACTAGTTGTAGCCATCTAGTTGTGTGAGGGAGAAGTGTGTTTGGTTTGGAGTGAAGCCTAAAGGGAAGAGCCTTTAAACTATTGTTTTTCGAAGCCATCATGGAGTGCTAGAAAAAGTGTGTGGGAACCTGGTCTTGTCAGAGGAAGACTACGATGTTAAGACGAATGGTTGTAATCTCTCTTTGATATTAATATATGTAACTATCGATTGATTTCCTACATGTTTTGCAATATTACATATTCGTGTCTTAGTGCTTCTTGAATCATTAAGTAGGTTGAATTGAAATTTGTCTATTATTATGTTTGCATGCTATTGTTGTTTACTTGTTTCAGGAGCTTGAAGAAGGAAGCAAGAGATCGCTGGAGCGAGCAAGCAAGGACATCATCAAATAGGATAAGCGACTAGAGGTGGGCCCTCTTGATTGATTCTAACCTAAGAAAATCTTCCATAGAATGTATCTATTGTGCTAGACCCATTATTGGGCTAGAGGAATTCATTCGTGTCTACACTTATAATTTTACTTCACCACAAATTGGCGACTCCATTGGGGAGACCCCATCTTTTGTTTGTTTTGGATTTCATGATTTCATGAGAACTTTGCTAGTTTCAAATTTTCCCTTTGGATCTGTTTCTTTTCTCCTACTTACTGCCTAAGTCTAAAATTCATAGTAGCAAATTTGGTCCTTGTCTTGATTTTTTTTCCTTAGTTTCCTCGGCCAGCACATTTAATCTGTTGACAGTCACGCCGACCGATGCAAATTGTGGAGGAACAATCACACTGACTAGCCTCTGGAACTTATTGTCAGTTAGGCAGTCGCGTTGATGCCTGCAAGTGAAGATTAGGGATTTACCCCAATCTTGGCCAATGTGTTCTCTTGTGTTTTTCACCTCGTGAGCCTTTTTGACTATTTTTTCCCTGATTAGGCAGCTACTTTTCATTTGGTTTTTGCTTTCTTGTTGGCTTGTCATCTTCCTATTTGATTGATTGAGTCATTGAGTGGTCAGTGACACTAGGCATCTAGTTAGTCACCCATTTAGTAGCTTGTGGACTCATCAAGTTTGAGTGTGGGTGTGTTTGCTCCTTGCATTTGTTTTTTGGTCCTTTTATGACTTTGACCTCTTTTTGCACAAGTTTGGAAAAGGTTTCATTTACTAGCTTGAATGTCTTTTTCTAGCATAGATTACATTGTCGGTCTTGTGTTTGGTAAAGTCGGTGTTTCATTGATCTGAATGAACTTCTCTTTTCATGTTTTCATCTACTTGAAGAGCTCGTAGTCTTAAAATTTTTTTCATTGAAAGCTTGTATGCGAAAATTTTGTTTCGTTGTTTCATGAGAAAGTATGAAATTCTAGCTTGTTGCATCATTATGATTTGCATCTCTTAAAAAACTAGAATTGCATCAGCGTTTGAAAAAGGAAGAGAATTTTTTTCATTTTGAAAGGATTGATAGATAAGTGCTTGTCAGGATATTAGGAATTGGAATGCATTTTTCATTAATTTATTTTTTGAAAAAGTGAAGTAGTGAAAGATCATTTCGTTTTCAGTTGCTTGATTGTTTTCATTTGATTGAGTAGTTTCTACCCTCTCTAGTGTAGGTATTTCATCGAATTGAAAGGGTCTTGTCCCAGTTAGTTGCATTTTAGGTTTTTTGAGTAGCATCGCTAAGACCTGAAAACTGAAACTTAACTCAAGATCAACTCTAAAATGAATTCAATTAACCTAAGGTGCATTTGACATTAATGATCATATCTAGAAGGTCTAGGCTAGAGACATTTTCCAGCATCTTTAAACCTAGCAGCTATTGTTAGCTTCAACATTAGACAATGCTAGCACGAATTTGTGCTCCCCGTACCGTTGAGTATATAACGAGAGACCCCACTAGGCTGCAATCCTTTTATCCTTAGGAAGCCAAGTCGACCACCTTGTGAACGTGATACACCGAACACAGCGTTCGGGGAGATTTCCTGCTCGTACTTCTTGGTTCGCCAGGAGGTATTATGCAGTTGATGGTTGCCTAGTAATCCTGTTTACCTAGATCATCTAGAGTAGTCATTTGATCTTTTTGACTCATTAAAATTAAAGTATCATTCGAGTACTTGTCCTTTCGAGCTTGTTTCCAATCGAAAGTGATAGAGTCATCTTTGTTTCTTTCTCGACTCTTAAAAAATGAAAGAACATCAGTCTTTTATGCATCTTAATAATTGATTTCACATGATCCAACACATCCTATTAGTCTTTTTGACCAAATCATGAGTTCCCTTAAAAGGACATTTTAAAGCCTTAAAGTTATTTGTTCTGTCGACTAAGACAAGGTCATCGTGGCTAAACCATCTGGTTCACCCAATTCCTCTTCCTCTCCTCTGTCTAAAATATTGTTTGAGGAGCCATTTCGTGAGTTATCAGAGTCACTTGAGGACCAAAATGTTGAACTCACAATTGTTTTGAGTGTTCAACCTTTGTCATCTTGTCCTCCGGCTACCTTTGATTCAGGGTCATTTGCTGATCTTGGCCTAGGATCTCTAGATAATCCTGTTTGAACTCTAAAGAAATCACCGAACACTGATGATTAGCTTAGACTGGTTATCTATCCTCTGAAGCCTCTGTTTGACGCTGTTGAGATATCACCGTAGCATCCTTACAGTCCATATGACTAGCCGGGTGTTCCTTTGGAACTATCCCCCAGTACACGTTTGACCATTCGTCGTCGTTTGTTTTCAAACATGAAACCCGAAGGTGATGTTCCAGTCACTTCTCCAGATGAGTCCGGATTTTCTACTCCACACATTCTTGAGGGGGAATAATTGCAATTGTAGTTTCCACCTGAGGGTTTCCCTTATTCGGAAGGTATTCTCGCCAGCTTTCCACCTGGCTATATGTCTTTAGGGCACTTAGTTTCAAGCACACCTAGTGCCTCATCACTCTACCATAATCTTGTTTGGGCGTCAGGCATCAGGCCCACGTCAGGTCCATTCATCATGAACATGACTTCCCAACCAGCTATTACTTTAGTCCTGGTGCAACCCACCATTTCGAGTACTCTTGTATCATCGATCCCAGTTACACCTTAGTCACAACTGGCAATTTCAAAGATTGTCTCTGGTAGTTCTTTTGTCCCATTAGTGAGTGGCCAGATTGTGCCACCGCCTGGGGGGCAGAACCTGAATGTCTCTATGGTGTCAGGTGCCACTAATGTGAGTGGCTCACATGCTCACATGCTTGGTATAAACCAACCCTCTTTTGGTATTATTTATAACCCTACTGACCCTATTGGATCAAGTAATGTCGAGTACCAATAGGTTCAAAATCCTGTTGGTTCGTTTGGATCAAGCAATGTTCAGTATCAATAGCCCTATGGGGCTTAGGTCCAATAACAAAATCCTTACGTTCCATATGGTCCCCAAGGATTGGTTAATCAACCTTACACCCTCCAATTTGGGCAATACATCCAGCTTGGCTACGACCAAATTCAATTTGGTAATTTCTCGGGCACTGTTCAAGTACCCTTGCAAAAGTAAGGACAACCTTTACAACAACCAGGGAAGCCCTTGTTACTATAAGGAAACCTTTGTTGTAGCAAGGGCTTTCCACACAACATCAAGGGTAGATTATCCCGCAACAAGGACACCTACAACAACCACAAGGTAAATCCTTCCAATAGTTGCAGCAGGCTGCGCAACAAGAAATGAAATATGCTCCGCATACCTCTCAACCCATACCCTCGCAGGGCCAACCTCTGAAAACCTAGGGACAAAGTTTGCAACCGAAAGGTCAACCCTCACAACAACAAACCAACCAAGGTAGCAACAACCCTTGTATACATATCAACAAGGTCAACCCTTGCAGGGATAGGGTCAAGGTCAAGTCCTACAACAGTAGGCACAAAATCCTCTTATCCTAGGTCAATAGGTTCAGAATCCTGCCAGCCAAGGACAGTAGGTACAAAACTCCTATGTCCAAGGGAAACAAGTGTATCAACCTTATGCCCAAGGATTGTAGGTTGTTATGCTTTTAACCTGCAAAAGATACCCAAATACAGAATATGCGAAGAAAAATACCCAGAACATAGAATAGTGAGAGTCAACAGCAAATATTTTATTATTCAGAAAGCAATGTTCACTGGCCTCTTTGAGGGGGCAACCTCCAATAGAGCAGAGCTCGATTCAAAAATAAGACCCCGATGCTCCTCGCAGGGAGTCTCTATCCTTTATATATGACTCATACATGTAATACCATGGATCAATACCATGGGTTTTATTAATACCATCTATCTAATACTAGGCCCATTTGCAACTAGCTGTGGTCCCGTCATTAATAGCGGGTTAACCACTTACAATTATTAATATGGGCTTTATTGACTCTTTATTATGACACGATCCCACTACATAAATAAGGGGGTTAGGGTGGGACCCTAACATGCCCTCCCCCTTAAGAATAACCTTGTCCTCAAGGCTGAAGCTGCAGAAATTGCTGAAGAATAGTGGCTGGTTCCCAAGTTGCATCTTCCGGAGAGGTGTCTTTCCACTTGACGAGGACTTCCTTAATCACTCGACCATGCAGGGGCCATTCTTGTGTGTCCAGGACCTGTTTAGGTTGGAGCCAGATTGACCCTTCCTCGTCCAATTCAGGTAGACTGGTTTGAATTCTACAATTGTTCTCAATCACTTTCTTGAGGCATGAGACATGGAAAACTGGATGGATTTTTGCAGTAGGTGGCAAAGCCAACTTGTATGCTACTTCTCCAATGCGCTAAAGTACTTGATATGGTCCGTAGAATTTTGGAGATAGTTTCTGACAACCCTTGTCTTTGAGTGATGTTTGCTTATATGGTTGCAGCCTCAAAAATACTTGATCCCCTTCTTGAAATTGGCACTCTGAGCAATGTTGGTCTACCTGTTTCTTCATGCGGTTTTGAGCTTGATGAAGATTCTCTCTAAGATGGGCGAGCATGGTTGAACGATTTTGTAGGAGTTGATCCACTGCTTGTACCTTTGAGCATCCCTTGATATAAGAAGTAGGGGAAGGAGGGAGTTGACCATATACTACTTCATAGGGAGTCATTTTTGTGGTGGCATGATAGTTGGTGTTATACCACCATTCAGCCAGAGGTAACCACTATACCCAAAGATGTTGCTTTTCTGAAGTGAAACACCTAAGGTAGGTTTCCAGACATTTGTTGACGACTTTAGTTTGACCATATGTTTGTGGATGATAGGAAGTGATGAGTTTTAGTTGGGTGCCTTGTAGCCTGAAGAGTTCCTGCCAAGAATTACTGGTGAAGATCGGGTCACGATCGGACACAATAGAAGTGGGCATGCCATGCAATTTGAAGATCTGATCCATGAAAGATTGAGCGACCAAAGTCGGTGTAAATGGATGGGGTAGGGCGCAGAAATGAGCATACTTCGAAAGTCTGTCCACAACCACCATGATGAATGACTTGTTTCCAGACTTTGGAAGACCTGTAATGAAATCCATAGAAACCTCCATCCATGTTGATGCCGAGATGGGCAATGGTTGTAATGTGCCTGGTGCTTTGACAGTCTCCCCTTTGTGGCGTTGACAGACATCACATTCTGCTACAAAAGTAAGGATGTCCTTTTTCGTGCCTATCCAAAAAAATGATCTTCTGGTGCGAGCATACGTCTTCTGAAAGCCTGAATGTCCTGCAAGGGGGGATGAGTGCAATTATGCCAAAATGCGACTTTTGAGGCTGGATGTTGGTGATATTACGACTCTGTCCCTGTAGCGAAGAATCTCATTCTGCCACGAGTAGCCCTTGGTGGGATTTGGATCTGCCTGCAATTGAGAAATGAGTTGGGAGAGCCCAGGATGTGAAAACCATTCCCTGCGAGTCTCTTCAATCCATTTTGGAATGGGAAGGGAAATTGCTAGCAGGGTACTTTCTTCCTCAAATTGGCGAGATAATGCATCTGCTACACTATTTTCTTGCCCTTTTCTATAAACGATCTCATAATCATATCCTAGCATTTTGGCGAGCCATTTATTTTGTTGTGGGGAGGATAGGAATTGCTCCAAAAAATATTTAAGACTGTGATGGTCTATGCGGATTTGGAAACGTCGCCCCAGTAAGTAAGGACGCCAGGTCTCTACTGCATGTAAGATGGCCATCATTTCCTTCTCATAGGTAGATTGACCCAGATTCTTCCGACTTAGTTGTTGGCTTGTGAAGGCCAAAGGTCGACCTTCCTACATTAAGACTGCCCCAATACCTGTACCCGAAGCATCACATTCAATGACAAAAGGTTTGGTGAAATCTGGCAGTGCTAAGACTAGAGTGGAACACATGGCATGTTTGAGAGTTGTAAATGCCTGCTGTGCATCCTCATTCCAGAAGAATGAATTTTTCTTCAGGAGTTGCGTGAGGGGCTTCGCTATGCGACCATAATTGCGGACAAATTTGCGATAAT
>APFE031261934.1:276101-292542 GCA_000404065.3 Pinus taeda
CTCAGGTTCTTCAAAGTCTTAGGTTGAGGCCAATCCTGCATTGCCTGGATCTTTTTGGGGTCCACCTTGACACCTGCATGCCCCACAATGTGGCCCAAATACTCAACTTCTTCCATGCCAAACGAACACTTGGACATCTTAAAAAATAATTGATGCTTGCGGAGCAGTTGCAAAAGTAGATCTACATGTTGAAGATGTGCGGCCCAAGTGCAACTATAGATGAGGATGTCATCGAAGAAGACAAGAACGAATTTCCTGAGATATGGTTTGAGAAGATGGTTCATAAGGCTTTGAAAAGTATATGGGGCATTACAAAGACCGAATGGCATGACCAGGAACTCATAATGGCCTTCATGAGTTCAGAAAGCAGTCTTTGGAATGTCAACTTCCTTCATGCGAATTTGGTGGTAGCCTGAGCGAAGATCCAACTTAGTGAAGAATTGAGCCCCATTGAGTTCATCCAACAAATCATCAACCACCAGGATGGGAAATTTATCTTTGACTGTCAACTTATTGAGGGCCTTGAAGTCTGGACACATCCTCCATTCCCCATCTTTCTTGAGTACCATGACCACCGTTGATGAATAAGGACTAATGCTGGGACATATTACACCTGCTTCCAAAAGTTCCTTGATTATTTTTTCTATTTCATTCTTTTGGGTGAATGGATACCTGTATGGGTGCACATTTGGGGGTTGGGCCCCAGGAACCAAGGTGATGCTATGATCATGTTCCCCTCTCGAGGGTAGAAGCTCATGAGGCTTGTCAAAGATTGGCAGATGGTTATTTAAAATCTGTTGCATCTCAGGATGAATCGGCAGAGACTTGGTTTCGACTGCCTAGATGGCATTAAATTGAGCTACAACTCCATGATGGCCCTTTTTTAGCAATTTTTCCATCCTATGCGAGTTGATGATAGAGGGGGCTCCCGCCTGGAGTCCACGAAGGGTATGTGTGGAGTTGTTCTGCTTAAAATGCATATATAACTCCTGGAAATCCATTGTGATTGGCCCAAGAGTGTGAAGCCATTCAGCCCCGAGGACAATGTTGCACCCACCCATGTGTATTGCAAACATGTGAGTCTTCAATTGATAATCCCCCATTTGAAGTTTGACATTTTCACAGCGGCCTTCACATTTCATTGTGCCCCCATCTGCAATTTGGACTTGGAAGTTAGAAACTGCTCATACAAAACAATGCACTGCTTCCGCGGCTTTTTGATGGATGAAATTATGTGTACTTCCACTATCAATCAGGACTACTACTGGTCGATGTTTAATAAAACCTATGATTTTGAGAGTTTGAGGTAAGAAATCCCTTCCAGAGCATGCAGTGAAATAACTGGTTCGTCAGGGACATTGTCCTTTTGGTTGTCCTCTTCTACCACCTCAGGTTCCTCAAGTGGTGGATCTTCCTCAGATGAGCTGTAATCAGTGGTATCAATTTGAAAAAATTTGGGCTCCTTGCATTTGTGACCTGGGGAGTATTTTTCATCACAGTAGTAACATAATCCCTACTTTCTTCTTTTGGCCATTTCTACAGGTGACACCTTTTGAACCTTAAGTGTTTGGGTCGTACTGTGAGCCTGTGTGGGGCGACCCTTGGCGGTGAAATTTGGGTGAGTGGCCAGGGCTGCTAACGCACGTTCCACGTTATGAGCTACCTTGCAAGCCTCAATCCATGTGGGAGGGTGGTGTAGTTGGACATGGTCTATTATGGCCTCTTTAAGACTGCTGATAAAACATTCCGTTTAGAACACATCTGAGAGATCCCTAGTGTGGAAGGCTAAGGCTTCAAAGGCTATAATATATTCATCCACTGTGCCAGTCTGTCGGAGCTTAGTAAGACGACCCAAAAAAGAAGATTCCTGGTCAAAGTAGTCTATAAGAGCTTTTTTGAATTTGTCCCAAGTCAAAAAAGGTGCATTGCAACGTTGATGCCATTCCCACCATTGCCACCTTTCATTGTCCAAGTACATGCTTTCCACCATAAGCCGAGTCTCATTATCTAGGATGTTATTCGGATTGAAATAATGCTCCATTTGTGCTATCCATGCTGCCGGGTGAGAACCATCAAATTTATGCATATCCAACTTGGGAGGCCTCGGACGGGATTGTAGTTTTTGGGGGCCCCAGAGGTGAGGAGAATGGATAGACTCACCCTCACTGTGTCCATTGCCAATATACGCCTCCTCATGGACTTCCGCCTTGCCCTTCGGGATTACCCTCAGGATTAATATTGCTAGATCGTCAAGTTGAGTTTGGATGGATTGCAAGGTTTTTTCAAGTTTGTCCATCCTCTCATTGGACATAGCTTGAGCTCTAGTTGCTACCATGTGCCGACCTGATGCTCTTGAAATTTGGGACCGCCAATTTTTTTTTTTTTTCACTAAGACTTGAATGGTACCACTGTGCTCAGCTCATCATCCTGATTCTGATGGGCTAGATCACCAATAAGCGCCCCGGGAGATCTCAGACTTTTTTTTTTTTTGAAAACTCCTAACGGAGTTTTACTCCTTCCTTAGCAATACTGCAATCGCCGAATCCTCAAAATGTCAATGTTGTCAAAAGTCCTACGAAAATCATGCTCCTGTATAGGAACCCCACACAACTACTCAGATCAGGTGGATCTGAGAGATCTGAATGGTAGATTGGATAGCTCTGAGCGGTAGAACAGATTGCTGCTGCGGATTTGATGGATCTAATAGATCAGATCGCTGTCTGCTGCTGCTGCACCCTTTTGCGCGAGTGGATCTGGTAGAGATGATGTGTGATCCCAAGATAGAAAAGGGAACTATGGTCTCGAGGAGTGTCAGGTGCTACAGATCGCAATATACATAAGGGTCTGACAGTAGTACTCGGCCCAATGTTTCAGGGCTCTAACTAAGGAGGATCGATCGTACCCTTAGCCGTACAACTCGACTACCCTATCGTACGGGCGAGTAATCTCTCTGAGTGCTCTTCTCAGCATACTGTAGCAGCAAGACGGCCGCCGATTTATCTATGGCTAGGTTGCAGAGGAGCTAGGGGGCTTCCGATATACCCAGAAGGTATGTGGAAGACAGTCCATACGCGGTTCTGTCTAATGCGCTACTACTCGAAGGGGTACCCACAGGGGTTACAAGGGAGTCCAACAAGTGTGACCACCTCTTGTATTTCTTGCATGCATTCCTCCCCAAATCCGCAGGTTTATGCGCTCAACGACAGATCCTGTGGTTTAAAGACGCCGAAACACGTCTCTTGCCAATTTTTTTTTTGCTAAGAAATGGAGAATCCCACCGGCCCTGGAAAGTGCTCTGATACCACTTGTTATGATTTTAACCTGCAAAAGATACCCAAATACAGAATATGCGAAGAAAAATACCCAAAACATAGAATAGTGAGAGTCAACAACAAATATTTTATTATTCAGAAAGCAGTGTTCACTGGCCTCTTCGAGGGGGAAACCTCCAATAGAGCAGAGCTTGATTCAAAAATAAGACACGATGCTCCTCGCAAGGAGTCTCTATCCTTTATATATGACTCATACATGTAATACCATGGATCAATACCATGGGTTTTATTAATACCATCTATCTAATACTAGGCCCATTTGCAACTAATTGTGGTCCCGTCATTAATAGAGGGTTAACCACTTACAATTATTAATATGGGCTTTATTGACTCTTTATTATGACATGATCCCACTACATAAATAAGAGGGTTAGGGTGGGACCCTAACATAGGTCCAGAACCGTCTTGTTCAGGGACAATAGGCTCAACAACTCTATGTTCCAGGACAATAGGTCCCATATCCATATGTCCAAGGTCAACAGGCTCAACAACCTTTCAACCCATACATTTCTTATCAACAACCTATGCCTGGATAATTTCAAGGTATTCAAGGTTAGAATCCTCCCTTTGGTCAAGGTAATCCGTAATGGGGGCAGCCTCAGATGCCATATTGCAAAAATCCTTACCAGTAGGGATGGGCTCCTCACTATGGGCCTGCTTATCGACCTCCCATGCCTTTTAACACTCAATTACCTTTCTTGGCTACACTTGAGTTTCCAAATGTATTGCACCTTACGAATGATCTGATCCTTCATACATCGTATTGGCCTCCAGTGTCATCCATGATACCAAGTGATTGCCTAAAGTTCAATGGAAAAACTAAAGAAGATCCTTAGGACCATGTGATGACATATCACCTCTGGTGCTCGTCGAAGTCGTATGTGGATGATTCCATTCGTCTTCGCCTTTTCCAATAGACCCTCATGGGTGTCGCAGTGAAATGGTACTTCGAGCTACCTCGAAGTACTTTCCATGACTTCAATTCGTTAGCCATGGCTTTCCTCACACATTTTCAGCTTCCAGTTCATTATGAAACTGGCACCTATTTTCTCACATCGCTTAAGCAATACACTGCGACGCACATCTCTGATCATATGCATGAACGAAGATGTAGATGTTGCCTTATCAAGTTCGAGATAGCTGATCAACTGCTCACTGAATGGTTGACCAGTATCCCCAATTTCTCGCGATATAGCTATGAGTGGATGCGTTCCTGAAGAGAAAGCCATTGCCCGTGCCCATTACCTGGATCTAGTCTACTCTCAGTTTGGAACCTTATACGAAGTGTTACCCAATGCTCCACGGCCATCATCTAATCCCATAGCATCAAATGTTGAAAATAGCAACAAGAAATGCTAAAAATAACATTCCTATAAATAGCATTTCAAGATACATTCCAATTTTAGTTAGTCCCTCAACTAAAATTTGAATTTGATCTTAGCAGCTATTTGAAAAATAATTAATTAATTCATCTTGAGTTAATTAGTTGGAGAAAATCAAACATGAAGTCTATGTGAAGACATGCAATAGTTATCCCTTTTATTGAGGAAGTTATCCCTTAATTAAGGAGATCAGGATGAGTTTTACTTTGAGTTGTAATTAGTTAGCTCAGTTAACTGAGTTAAGTCCAGTTAGATTAGTTCCAATAGTTTGTGGAACTGATTGTGAGTTCAATTAGTTAATGCATGCATGTATGCAACTAGTGTACTTCAAATAACTGAATATTCTCTCATAAATAACTCATGCATGTCAGTTCAGTCAGAGACCCAATTGAGATCAGAGGAAGGGACAATGTACTATCAGTTGCAGGAATATTCCCATGAGAATAGCTCTTGCATGCAGAAGGAATTCTTTCCTTGAGAATTGCACAACTATTTCTGAGTTTGGTGAGTAGTGTGTGAGGTAATTACACACAAGTGGTAGCTTGAGGACCCAGGAGAAACTGCACAAGGAAATAGGAGGCTTGGAGGACTGAAGGAAGGCATATGTTGTGTCTATTCAGTCTATGATCAACATTGAGGGATTGTACTGAGAGCTGGATAACCTGAGACCTAAAGCTTTGCGTAATCCAGAGATATTTCCACTTGTATGATAATATAGAGATTGGGGTTTTTAGCTGAGGCTTTCCCCAGAGTATTCTTTTGTGTTCATGTGTGATTGTTTCTTCTTCATCTATTATATGTGTTCTATTTGATCTTGCTCAAAATCGATTAAGCTTCTGCATGTTTGTTTGTAGAAGTAGATCAAGTATTTTGCTTTAGTATATTGCATTATCAGGTGATCTATAGTGAGAATTTCTACATGGTATCAGAGCAAAGGTGATCAAAGCAAAGAACAATATACAAAGAAGTTTGAAGTTCAAAGTTTGAAGTTCTTGATTATAGAAATCAAATTCTTATCACATCTCAAATTTCACAAATGGCGTTCAACGGTTTGAGACTCGAGTATGCCATGGATGGCAACTCGAATTATATAACCTGGAAGGATCACATGGAAGTGGTATTAGAGGACAACGGTTTGAAGGACTTCATTGATCAAGAAGTCCCCAAGCCATTAGCTGCTAATGCCCAAGAATTGGTAGAATGGAAGAAATGTGTGGCTAGAGCGAGGAGTATTCTTTTGCAGGGAGTTCGAGACCACATTTCTCTTGAGTCTCCATGGGAGGGAGGCACCGTTTTCAATGTGGAAAACATTGAAGGATCTATATCAGAACAACAACGACTAGAGGAAGTTGGTGCTGAAAGACAAGCTTTAGAAAATCATGTGAGGAAAGGGTGACGCGATCTCTACATATCTGAACAAGCTCAGCACCTGCAGGGATGAGCTTGGAAGTGTAGGAATCACAACAACCACTAATGACATGGTGAGTCTTGCTATCCTAGATCTTCCTAATAGCCTGCATAGCTACCAAGACTTAGTAAATGGAAGAGCGAAACTACCAAATTGGGAATGACTATGGTTGGATCTGATGCAGGAGGAGATCAGGAGAAGCACCAGAGATGGATCTTCATCAAAGCATGATGATGAAGAAAATATAGCCTTAGCGAGTAAGGCAAGGAAAGGGAAAGGGAAGGCTTCCCATTCCAAATCAAGTTCTTCCCATGGTGGGAAGAAGATTGACAAATCTAAAGTGTGATGCTTTAATTGTCATGAGGTGGGCCATTATGTAACAAATTGTCCACAAAAGAAATCCAAGAAGGGATCCTTGAAAGGATCAGATGGTGAGGCACTGGCCTCAAGTTCGAATTGGATTTCACCCTCATTGCATGCATGGTTTCATCAATGGTGGGTTGTGTTTGGTACCTGGACAATGGAGCCTCATTACACATGACCGACGGCAAGAGTTTATTCAGTACCTTGGAGGAGAAGGACCTCTAGATGCGCATAGAGATGGGTGATTATGTAAAGTACCGTGTTTCAGGTGAAGACACAATTGTGTTTTAGAGGGAGCATGGAGCTCCTCTCACCCTGAATGATGTAAAGTATGTGCCTAGATTGAAGAATAACTTGGTATCCATCACAATGTTGGAAGACAAAGACTATGATGTAGTCTTTAGTAAAGGAAAGGCATTCCTGAGACACATTGGCACGAGACATACCAAGAGGATTGGGATTCGAGTAAAGAGTCTCTACAAGCTGGAGGTAGATGACTGTGCTGCATTGA
Organism: Pinus taeda; assembly: GCA_000404065.3. Classification (NCBI taxonomy): domain Eukaryota; kingdom Viridiplantae; phylum Streptophyta; class Pinopsida; order Pinales; family Pinaceae; genus Pinus; species Pinus taeda. The sequence goes on from APFE031261934.1 coordinate 283,098, forward strand.
GTTCCAAAGCAGTGTTGGTGCAAAGCCAAGATATTGGCGAGCTATGTCATAGAATATTGGGCCACTTGCACCATGGGGCCTTGAAGATCATGCAACAGATTTCTACCGGACTTCCCAAGGGTAAACTAGAGAAAGTGGATACATTCAAAGGTTGTACCTTGGGTAAGTATGCAAAATATTCCTTTCAGGATCGAGACAGTCGAGTTGGAGAAATCCTGGAGTGAGTTCATACAAATGTGTGTGGACCATTCTCGATAGCCTCCACTGCTAAACAAAGGTACTATGTTATTTTCATTGATGATTTTTCTCGTAGATGCTAGATCTATTTCATGCAGAAGAAGGATCAAACCTTCTCAAGGTTTTGTGAGTTCAAAGCCTTGGTTGAGAAAGAATATGGAAAGAAAATAAGGGCCTTGTGAAGCGATAAAGGTGGAGAGTATGTCTCTCAACATTTTAAGGACTTCTATGTAGCAGAAGGAATTAAACGGGAGTTGACGGCACCCCATAACCCACAGTAGAATGGGGTGGCCAAAAGAAAGAACATAATGATTGTGGGAGCAGCTCGGGCGATGCTTCATGACCAAGGCCTACCACTTCATTTGTGGGTTGAGGCATGAAATACAACAATGTACTTGCAGAATAGAAGCCCACATCATATACTGGATATGAAGACACCAGAGGAGGCTTTCTCCGGGAAGAGACCATATGTGAGTCACTTCAAGATCTTTGGCTCATCGGTATTTTTCCATGTGACCAAAGATGCCCAGAAGAATATAGAGCCAACAACTGAGTTGGGGATACTTGTGGGTACACTAATACACCCCACAACTATTGGGTGTTCTTGCCTACCAGTTAGAGGACAGTGGTGCGCAGAGATCTAAAGTTCGACAAGCAGAAGGCCATGCGAGTTTCCCTTGAGAGGGAGCTCAAATTGCATGCAGAGGAGGAACTTTTGGTTCCTAAGGAAGAGGAACCTCAGACTGATGCGGAGTAGCCGCATGTAGAGGATCTAGGAGTGGAGACATCCACTCATGCAGAGTCTTACAGAGATGGGTGGAAACGCTCAAGGGAAGCTGACAAATTGTTGATTGATGCGAGAGAGAATGTGGGACAACCATATTCTCAGTGCAGACAGAGGAAGTCACCTGAGCAGTACACTGGTTACATGGCCTTGGTTGGGGAATGTATAGAGACCAAACCATATTCCTTCAAGGAAGCAGTGCAATAGCCAATTTAAGTTGATGCTATGGTGGAGGGGTATGACTCCATAGTTTGGAACATTGTTTGGATGTTGTTCCAAGACCAGAGAACAAGTCAGTGGTTAGTTCCCGATTTCTTTACAAGGTAAAGCAAGTAGCTGATGGGAGTGTGGAGAATCATAGGGCAAGGTTCGTTTCCTGTGGTTTTTCACAGGTTGAGCGGATCGACTATGATGAGACTTTTTCTCCTATAGCAAGGTACCCATCTATCAGATCGATATTGGCACTATTAGCATAGATGGGTTGGAAGATCCATCAGATGGATGTGAAGACTGCATTCCTCAATGGCGAGATTGAGGAAGAGGTGTACATAGAGCAACCAAAAGGATTTGAGACCTTCAATCGCAAGTCGCATGTGTGTCGACTTAAGAGAGCTTTGTATGGGCTAAATCAATCACCTTGTGCTTGGTACACCAGGATCGACAACCATTTCACTGGGTTGGGCTTCACAAAGAGTGAAGCGGATGCGAACCTATACCACATCATGGTAGAAGGTAAGCCATTGATCATTGTTCTTTATGTTGATGATCTGATATTGACAGGTAAAGATCAGTTGATCAAGTCTTGCAAGGAGCACCTTGCAAGAGAGTTCGAGATGAAAGACATGGGTATCATGCACTACTTTCTAGGCATGAAGTGTGGTGGAAGGATGGGGAAGTGTTTGTGTCTCAAGGCAAGTATGCCAATGAGATACTCAGGAGATTCCACATGGAGAAGTGAAAGCCCATGCAGAATCCTCTAGCAGGTAACTGGAGGAAGGAGGATGGTGGTAGCTGCTACTTTTTATCGGTAGCTTGTGGGTTCATTGATTTATTTAGTGAGCACACGACTAGATTTGTGCTTTGCGGTGAACAAAGGGAGTGAAGCTTCAGGGCTTCACAAATGCAGATTGGGCAGGGAGTCCATCAGATCGGAAGAGCACTTCAGGAGGAATTTTCAACCTTGGTTCAACTGCAGTTTCTTGGTACAGTAGCAAACAAAGGTTAGTTGCACTTAGCTCGGCAAAGGCTGAATACATGGCTGCTAGTCAGGCAAGATGTGAGGCCATTTGGATGCGGAAAATTCTAGTTGGATTGTTTGATTAGAGGATGGATCCAACTATGATCTATTGCGATAATCAGAGTTGTATCAAACTCTCTAAGAATCCAATATTTCATGACAAGTCCAAGAACATCGATATCTGGTATCATCACCTTTGAGACTGTGCGGTGAAGAGGATCATGTTGTTGCAGTATGTTTCGACCAAGGAGCAGGATGCAGACATTTTGACTAAGGCATTGCCAAAATGAAAATTTGAGTTCCACAGAGATAGAATCAGGGTGATCGATAATCCCTTTCTTGTTGAGAGGGAGTGTTGAAAATAGCAACAAGAAATGCTAAAAATAGAAGTGCTAAAAATAGAATTTCGGGATACATTCCAATTTTAGTTAGTCCCTGAACTAAAATTGAGAATTAAAATTCGAATTTGATCTTAGAAACTATTTGAAAAATAATTAATTAATTCATCTTGAGTTAATTAGTTGGAGAAAATCAAACATGAAGTATATGTGAAGACATGCAATAGTTATCCCTTTGATTGAGGAAGTTATCCCTTAATTAAGGAGATCAGGATGAGTTGTACTTCGAGTTGTAATTAGTTAGATCAGTTAATTGAGTTAAGTCTAGTTAGATTAGTTCCAACAATTTGTGGAACTGATTGTGAGTTCAATTAGTTAATGCATGCATGCATGCAACTATTGTACTTTAGATAACTGGATATTCTCTCATAAATAACTTAGGCATGTCAATTCAGTCAAATACCCAGTTGAGATCAGAGGAAGGGACAATGTACTATCAGTTGTAGGAATATTCCCATGAGGATATCTCTTGCATGCATAAGGAGTTATCTCCTTGAGGATTACGCAGTTATTTCTGAGTTTGGTGAGCAGTTTGTGAGGTAATTACACACAGGTGGCAGCTTGAGGACCCAAGAGAAACTGCACAAGGAAATAGGAGGCTTGGAGGACTGAAGGAAGGCATATGTTGTGTCTATTCAGTGTATGAGCAACACTGAGGGATTGTACTGAGAGCTAGATAGCTTGAGAGCTAAAGCTTTGTGTAATCCGGAGATATTTTCACTTGTATGGTAATATAAAGATCGGGGTTTTTAGCTAAGGATTTCCCCAGAGTATTCTTCTATGTTCATGTGTGATTGTTTCTTCTTCATCTGTTATATGTGTTCTATTTGATCTTGCTCAAATTCGATTAAGCTTCCACAAGTTTGTTTGTAGAAGTAGATCAAGTATTTTGCTTTAGTATATTGCATTATCAGGTGATCTAAAATGAGAATTTCTACATCAAAGTCACCAGCTATTCCTCCCATTGATGGAGTTATTGGTTCAGTATCCCAGACCCTTGCTAAAACTTCTTCCAAATATAAGTTGGTCTCAAATGCTACTCCTAATAGTTCATCCCAAAATCTGCGAGGCCCTAGTAAAACCTCAGAGGTCCACGCTGTCTAGCGTACCACAGTGGACAAATCCTCGAAAGGGAAAAAGAAAGGCAAAGGAAAAGGTAAAGTCAATGCCCCAAAATAGGGTCCTCCCAAATCGTTTGCTGGCGAATCTTCGCAACGGAAACCTAAGTATCCCTACCTCATTTGCAAGGAGGATCAATATACTAAGGATTGTCCACAACGATCTGAAGTTAGTCGCCTACTCAAAGGGACCCCTGCTGTCCTTAAAGAGCCATTTCCGTCTCAGCAGACTCAAATGGTAGACCAACCCTGATCTACTTCCTCTGGATCTCAAGTATTCATGATGAGCACACCCATTAATGTGGCTACCCGATTGAAAGATTATCAAACTCCAGCTCTGAGAGATGGGAAAGGAAAAGAAGCCACACCTTCTTCTTCCACCCCGAGTTCTCACCCTTTTCAAATAGAGTTCCCTAACCCTGATATCGCTATGTGGCCACCCTCTCGAGGTGTGCTACGGAAATCCTTGTATAATCCCAACACCCAAGATGCTCAACACTATAATATTGTTGAAGATTTGGCTCAGGTGTCGTCAGCCATGTCGGCTCTCGAGGTACTCCAAAGCTACCCATTGTAACAAAAACCTTTGTTGTCAGCTATTGGGGGCATCGATCCCACCGATTCTAATTTGATCTGTTTCGATATGGAGAACCATGTTCCATTGCTACCTCTTCAAATTTCCTTTCATATTCAGGTAATCATTAACGAGAAGACCATCCACCACACTGTCATTGACGAAGGTGCTTCCACCTGCATCATGTCAACTTTATGTTGGAAGGCTATTGGTTCCCCTGCACTGAACTAGTCTCTGAACACTTTGGAAGATTTTTATGGGCGCGATTTGCAACCCTTCGGTGTCTACCTAACCTTGCCATCACCCTGGAAGGTAAGAAAATGCAAGTTGAAGTAGAGATTGTTGACGCCAATCTCAATTATAATCTTCTACTCGGCCGAAGTTGGACTCATGCCATGCATTCCATGGCCTCCTCTTTATTTTGCATGATCCATTTTCCCCATCAAGGGAAGATTATCACCGTTGATCAATTGTCTTTCTTTGCCTCTTCTTCCTCAGATGGCAATGTTCCGTACGTCAAGCACTTTAGTGCTCCATATGAGAGTGTGAGGGCAAGTCTCTTCAAAGATTCTGCCTTAATGGGAATTTTTCCACTCCCACCTCCTCATGTTGCCTCTTTCAACATGGTCTTGGTCAAACATGATCCCTGGGTCATACCTGCACTAGATCTTGTTGATTCTTGGGGTGAGGTCATGCCTCTTAGTTCCGCCGAAGTCAATTATGTGGAAATTGTTTCAGCTTCGAACTCCACATCCTTTTATTTTCATATGTCGAAGACCTGTCTCGATATGTAGTCTCAATCCCCCTAGCTTGGCACTATGGAATCATCTGATCCCTTAGACGAGACCTTCCTTGCTGATGAAGGTATCATGGAAATTATGTCTCTCGAGGAACCACCATGGATCAATACTCATCATCGCTCCTCATTCCTGCCTCACCCGGCGGTCATGTCTACCGTTTTTGAAGAGTCCTATTCTTAATTTCCTATTGACATGTCACTTTATCCTGACATGGTCAAGACCTTTCAACTAAGGGCACCTTTATCCCTTCATGGATTTAGGATTTTTTACCCTCCCTGAGTTTTCCCCGATTGTCCTCTGACTTGTAACCCTCCCTCGCCGAGGGGGCATGGGTGCAAAGCCTTATATGAGTTCTACTCTATTATTTGGCCAAGTCGATGCTTACTCGTCATGGAAACAGTAAAACTCCGGTGTTCATTTGTGTTGATTGATTACTCGAGTCCCAGCATGGACTCCCATCTCAAAAAGTACTATGATTAGGTCATGTTGAATGGATACTTGTGTACATTAGTGTGCGATTCATTTTTGTACAACGTGGTTTTGTGTGATAGTTTTCAAACAAATTTCTTGTTTACTATGCTTTTCTTGCTTTGTAGATGTCTACAACTCCTCACGTTGGTTTCGCTGATGGTGCTTGCCATAGTACCCAAAACTTATCATCTGCGACATGGGCTATTTATGACCCTAATGGTGAGTTGATTAACCTTCAAGGTATCTTCCTGGGTCATACAACCAACAACATTGCTGAATACAGTGCGATTATCAAACTATTGTTAGAAGCCATCACTCTAGGTATCAGAGAATTGGTTGTCAACCTGGATTCACAGCTTGTTGTCCTTCAACTCAACGGTAAATATTCCGTTAGGAACCCTCAAATAATACAAAAGTATCTCTGTATTTATCTATTGGAAATACATTTTGATTATATTACATATCATCATATTCCTAGACGCATGAATACAATGACAAATGCATTAGCTAATTATGTGTTGGATAGACATTTACGAAACATGTAAAAGATAAGACAAACCATTTGTACTATAATAGACAGGAAAATACAACAAACACAAACACACACACACACACACACACACACACACATATGTATATGTGAGAATGTTTGATACATCAGAACCCCAAAAAAATAATATGTGTGTCTATAATAACATCAGCGGCTTGCAGGCCTCGTACATCCATGGTACACATGCCTAAAAAAATATAAGTGCTGGAACTAGGAACTACTCAACATGGTTGTCATGGTAGAATCAGACAACTCATGCAACCTGGCGCAGCATTCAATGGATCCAATCTGAGACTCCCACTGTGTGCCTCTGGTACCACCGGGGCATGTCTCCTATCTGAGCATAGTTCGGGATACCTTGAGTCAACCCCTTGAGGTTCCTTGCAATCTCCTCCTCGTTATCACTCCCTTCCTGATAAGGGGCGACAACATCAATAGGACAAGGGATGCGCCTAGCTATCGGTGACATCCCAGCTGGCTGCTCTGGTCCAACATCTGCATAAACAAGAGAAATGTTATAAGCATGCATATACCGAAAGCAATTAAAAAACATCAAAATCAAAAAGTTTTGATTTTTTACCTTTGTCATTGAAATCCTCTCCATCTGGTAAGGGAATTTCTGGATCTCCACGAAAGTCAGTGCCGCTATATGGGTAGTCCTCCATGATGATCTTCTATCGTCATAGCCATGAGAAGAATGCTGGTTGGTATGACATATGATGACCCCCAGTGATCCTGGGCATCAGACGACTCCAGCAGGCCATTCGTGGATCGCGTGGCACAAGAGGATCAAACTTAGTCAACTGATACTGGAACAATGGCACTTTTTCTAGGAATCAGGTCACAAGTATTGATCCGAAGCCAAATTTCTTCAGATTCCTCGCCTTGGCCTTGGACAAATGGCGCTTGATGTTCATCTTCATGGCCTCTGCCCAGTTGAAGATCGTAGGAGCTATGCAGTTAATAGCATAAAGGAACTTCAACTTGTTAGTCTCGTGTTCCGCCTGGGACCCCGCCACTCTATTGATAGTCAACAGAAGCATCCTCAGTGTCAAATCCCACACACTGGAAATCTCTATCTTCCCACTCTTGGATTTCAGGGCCTCAGGACAGTGTTCAGCAAGCAGGGAAGATATGCTTGCTCCGATTGGCCGTGACCCATACAGGTTCACTGGATCACCTCTGCGAGACAGTCCAGTGATGAAGTAGATATCTGAAGTTGTCAACTCTAGCTCCTAGTTCCCAATGACAAAAATCTCGCAATTGATGTCCCAAAGTCTTATCAAGTATCAAAGCAACTTGGGCTGGGCCTGCATCCTTGGTGTAAGGAAAAATTTGAGGAGCCTGCAAGCCCTTAAAGCCTCCAGGAAATTTGGATCACTCAATGCCTGGATGTCAACATCTTCATGTTCTCTTTCCTTCCAATCCACCATTTTCAACAATTTCTCTCCTGCAAAAGCCATAAATTTGAGTTAATTATCAATTTTGGCACATAAAATTCAAGTTTTAATAGTCAGTTCTTGAGAAAAAATGGGGTTTCCCTATCCACAACATCGACACACCTGTTTTAGAAACAGTCACACTGGTCGACGCGGATGGTTATGCAAATCACCTCGCTCGGCGTGATCCTGTGCCCGAAAATTGCGCTGACCAAGGGTGGAATTTTTTCTCAAAAAACCTCCCTAAAAATCCAAAAAAATGGCTAAAAATAGAAATGAATGGCATGAAAATGGAGCTCAGGGCTTCAGCTGCTACCTAGAACTGACGGCTCGTCGATTGACCTCCTGGATCTCTTGCAATCTACTCCGGAAAAACTAGGGCAAAAGTGGGTAAAAAGTCTTCACTGCAAAGGTAAAATGGTAAATGGTAAAAATATATTTACTTTCCCCCTTTTTATTCATTTTTTCATGAAAATATCAGGTTTTGTAAATATTTTTGACCTATTTTACCTCAAGGACTCGATAATACACTTTGCCTTACTTGTGCAACAATAGGTGATGGATGTTCAACGATGACGATGAGTCACATTTTAGCTCTTTTCTTGACTTGTTAAACTCATATGAAAATATTGCTGAGTGTTTTTTCCCTTTTGACTTGTTAAAGAGAATAAAAATGGGGGGTCCACTTTCAACTCTTTTCCGACCCTTTAAAAGCGAAAAGATGGCCGAGTCCTTGTCGTTTCGAAATTGTTAATGGATGCGAAACATCGTGCACCTAGTATAAGTTTACCCCTTTTTCGGGCTGGGATGCATTATTTATGAAAAAGGTACTCCTTAATTGAAATGGTCAAGCAATTCTCTCAAGTATTGTTTTCTACCTTTTCGGGCTCAAGAAACAAAATGTATGAAAAGGGACCATGTGGAGTTTTCTTTTACGTGTCTTTTTCAAACTTTCTAGACATGAAAAAGATACCGAGTTACACATTTGTCGGACTCGTTAAACTATTAAACGACATCAGATTCATTGACAGGACGAACACGAGCTTCTCCTTCCTAGGGCTAGTTAAACTTACTAGGTCGGATTCGTCCAAAGGATGAACTTACAGTGCAAGCATATGCTATCCTCTTCAAGCTTGCAATTAAAAAATAATTGGAGTACTCGCCATAAATGGTGGGGGAAAAGTTTGGAAATCTATTAGTCGTGTCGGCAACTCACTCTTGAACATGACACTCTTTGCTTCGTGTCGGGTTGGGACATCCTCCTTTGTATCATTGGCCTTCCTTGGTTTGGGCCGTTCGTTTTTGCCTTCCATTTGATCTCTGTCACATCATTATGACCACAGATCCCATGGATCCAAAAGCTGCCACACTTGCAGTTGTGTCGCTGATATGTTCAAGAGTTGTCCTTCTGCAATTACACTTACCTATGATTCTCTATATCATCCAAAATCATTTTGCATCCTCTCGTCTCACGTCGATCATGTGGGATTCATTATGGCCCTCCTTAGACATGATCGCTTTTCGTCGACTTCAACTCATTATTTGGGAAGTTGATCGAGATACTCCCTTCCAGTACCTTAGAGCTTTCATGCCTTAATGGCAAGTTCTTCGTACTCAAGGACAAGTTTACATCCTTAGCTTTCGATCGAGTTATTTCATGGGTGTTCGACTTCAGTTCCTGTATTCACATTTCGTCAATTGTGCTAATTGTACCTTGAGGGTGTTATGAAACCAGCTCAAGAAAAGATAGAAAATATAGATCAACGCCTTAGAATTCAGCCTCTTAGAGGGGGCAACCTCCTTTACATTACATAAATGAACAATTCTTGGATGATAC
>APFE031261934.1:298114-338135 GCA_000404065.3 Pinus taeda
TGTACTTTCAAAACATCCAGTTCTGAAATTGTGACCTATGGTAGCCCTCTGTGTCCTCTTTCCAATGCCACCAATCTGACCCCAATTGGATTCTCCAATGAAGAGTTATGCCAAATCGCCCACAGTGACCTGATTATAGACCTTTTCAGAAGAGCGAACTTGTATGAAGTGCCACGTGTCACTATTTTGACCTTTGCCTCTGAAACATATATACAAGAAACTAAAGTCCGTCCTCTTTTTGTAACTTCTTACGAAATTTGAATTTTATGCTCAGAGAGAAAGTTATGACGATTTTCGCCAGGTCACTTTTTTTTGAATGTAATTCAGGATTTTGCAAAAGGACCAACTTCCTCAGATCATATCTCCGAAAATATAGTGAAAAAAGCTCTGAAATTCGGACCTAAGATTCAGTGCGATGTCTTCTCAAATGGGTTTTTATTTCAACTTCTGAAATGTCGCAGAAAAAATGTTATAGTGAAAATGCCATGATGACCTGTTTGGAGCAGCGAAACCCTAGAATCCAAAGCTCTGATACCAAATGTTATGAAACCAGCTCAAGAAAAGATAGAAAAGATAGATCAACGCCTTAGAATTTAGCCTCTTAGAGGGGCAACCTCCTTTACATTACATAAATGAACAATTCTTGGATGATACAAATGACAAAACCTCCTTTCTATATATAGGAGTCTAAGGAGTCACAATATAACCCAGCCGACCTAATAATAATAATATAAAGCCACACAAATAACAATAAAGGTATTCTATGGGGCACATTAATAACAATATGGGGGCAATAGGGGCACAACAATATTAATAATGGGTACAACTACCATAGTAATGGGGTAATCACTAGTATTATAGGGACCCAACGGAGGGCCATTTTCATTATTGGTGGTTTCTCTCGTGCTTGTTAATAGTTTACATCATTGACTGGTAATCAAGCAACTTTCTAGCATGTTCGACGTCAACACGTCTATTCGCATGCTAGAATCTTTACTTTGATCGAGTCGTACTGGAATGTAAGACCCTGGACTCAAATCAGACAATTCTAGGTTGCGAAGTGGTGTGACATGGTTTATGATGATATGCATGTCTCTTTTAGATGGCTGGCTGTGACCAAACCATGAATTATCATATGTGATCCTTCTCATTATTTGGCTACGACCATACCTTGGTTTCATTATGATCCTCTTTGACGGATGGCTATGCCCATACTTGGATCCATTTACATGATCATTCTCTAGATGGATGTGTCCATGCCACAATTCATGTGTCATTTGACAGAGATCTTAGTTTATGTATATGTATCTGTACTTGCTTGCAGGTTTTCTGATGATAGACCAATTCCCCACACTAATTTATAAAGCATTTCATCCCTCACTCCAGCTCGACTTTCACGCTTTAGGGGGCATCTGTTACACAACATTTTGTCACTGTCCCTGTACTCCTTGTTCCTTGATCCTAGAGGACCTCTACAGTGAACCTCGCATGCTTTTCCTTCATGAAGAAACTTCCATTGTATCCCTCTTCATGAGCATATCATTTCCCTTTTGCACCATTTCCCCTGAAACTTCTGTTTTGCCCAGTTTACAAGACCGACACTAATGGGTTTTGTCTCCCCTGCGCTGATGTGTAGAGATTAGCACTACTCCTCAGGCTGACTAGTGCGACTGAGCTGTGTTCCAGTTACGCCGGTCCTGTTATGATTTTTTTTTTGAATTAGAGATGAAGCTTCCAGCTCTAGAAGCTCCGTAACGGAATTCTCGTAAATGGTTTGGTCGGATGGGGTAGAGGATGAAATTTTGGGCTCCTTTCGCCTATATTGATGGAACTACCTCAAGGGATAAGTCCTTCTCCCATGAGAAGAGGATCCATCTCCCATCCATATTTCCTATATAAACCTCCCTTCTTCCCAAGCATAAGCTAGTCATAATGAGAGTGTTGGCTGAGTGTGAGTATACTATTTTGATTAGACAAGAAAGTTATTACTAGTTGTAGCCATCTAGTTGTGTGAGGGAGAAGTGTGTTTGGTTTGGAGTGAAGCCTAAAGGGAAGAACCTTTAAACTAGTTTTGCTTGAAGCCATCATGGAGTGCTAGCAGAAGTGTGTAGGAACTCGATTTTGTTAGAGGAACACTGTGACGTCAAGATGAATAGTTGTTATCTCTCTTTGATATTAATATATGAAACTATCGATTGATTTCCTACATGTTTTGTAATATTACATATTCATGTCTTAAAGCTTCTTGACTCATTAATTAGTTGAATTGCAATTTCTCTATTATCATGTTTGTGTGATGTTGTTGTTTACTTGTTTCAAGAGCTTGAAGAAGGAAGCAAGAGATTGCTGGAGTGCGCAAGCGAGGACATCATCAAATAGGATAAGCCACCAAGAGGTGGGCCCTCTTGATTGATTCTAACCTAAGGAAATCTTCCATAGAATGTATCTATTATGGCTAGACCCATTATTGGGCTAGAGGAATTCGTTCGTGTCCACACTTATAATTTTGCTTCACCACACCTAGTTACCTGGTTTTCATCCCTTGTCAGCATCAAAACCCTAAATTTTCAAAACCTACTTGAGCCTAGCATATCTAGCATAAAATCCTTTTATATTTCAGTCAATTTTTTGACTGTGATCTAATAGAGAGCCCTCTCTCGTTTGGTAGGGCTAGCTACCAAACTGAAATCTTGGTCTATGGTTACCTCCGTCAATTCCTCTCAACCTGGGACATTATGGAGGTTAAAATCTTGGCGTCGTTGCCAGGGAAATGACTGATATATCATTCCTGGGATTCGTTCTATTAGATCATTTAGGACTGGTTCTGTAGGTGATAGCTTCTAGTATCTAAAAAAGGTTGATTTAAGAAATTATATCAAGTTCAAGGTGTAAAACTTTTGGCTCCTAAAAGACATACAAGGTCAAATCCTGACCCAAATCCACCTTCTATTGTTGATGACCCAGAAAAGCTACTTAAGAAACTCAAGTCACCTATTCCTGAAATTACAACTCGTTAATTAGAAAGGACTACTACTTTACCTGAAAATTTATTCACTGTTGAACATATTTCTTTTGATATTTAGTTTGAGCTATCTCTTTTCAAATCAAAATCTAAGTCTTGCCTTTCTGAAGTGGTACTTGATCCTATTCAATTTGATTCTCACCTCCTTTCTTGTAAATCCCTCTTTTCTAAAGATGATCATGAGCTTTGGTTAAACTTTGATAAACTCCAGAGTTTAGCCGACCAACTTCAAATCACCACTGAAAAATCTCACATCCAATATTAGCTTGAAAACATGACTACTGCTTCATCTTCTTCTGCACCTCCAAATACATAAGTCACTTCATCTCTTTTAACACCACCTCCATTAGTGTCATCATATTTCTCTGCACAACCCATTGTAGTACCTCTACTACATCTTCAACTAGTCATGGCATGATTTTCCCCTCTAATGTTACTTGATTAATTTGCTGCTCTACCTCAAAACTATGGCCAAATACTCCCTTTGTTTAATGGAAGTTCAAAAATCATAGCCTAGCAGCATGTTGATAAATTGGTAGATTTTATCGATCTTCAAGAAATTGATGAAGAAGATGCTAAGATGAGACTCATAGCTCATAGTTTTTTCAGAGATGTTAAGAAATGGTTTCGCAGTTTGACTGCTAATTCTATCAATAACTCTCAGTGGTTGATAGAATTGTTCTTAGCACAATGGAAAGAAAATAAAAACCACTATAGATTTTGGCTGAGTACAATTCCATGAAAAGAAACCCAAACGAGATAGTGCAGGAATTCAAAAGAAGGTTCAATATGGTGTATAACTCTATTCTTGACGATATGAAACCTCCTCTTGGTTTAGCACTTCTCCACTATCCTGATGCCTTCGACCTAGACATGGCATATCAACTTAGGGAGATAGACCCTGCAACTCTAGAAGAAATGCAATGAAATGCAGTAAGTACAGAAGCTAATGTGCTCATCAAGAAATCTAAAACAAAACCTGAGAAACCTGAGAAGAAAGTTCTCTTTAAAGAAGATTCCTCTTCATCTTCTGATGTAAAACTTGAAACTCTGATAAAAACCATGGAAATAATGATGGATAGAATGTCTATATGTTAATTTTAGGTATGTTCTATGCTGAGAGCAAATTTACTTCAATTTCCAATATTAGCTCAATATCAATTCCATATTAGCAATCACATTTTGCATGCTAGTAAAATGCAGATAGAACTTAAATATAAATCACAGAAAACAAGCCAAGAAAAGAGGACACAAGATGTGGCACCAACCAGGGACAAACCCCAATGTGGGGAAACCCTTGATCTATTCTTCTTATGTTCTTCGATAGTTTAGCAGAGAGAGAGATAATAAATATACATCAGAAGTAAACATTTTGACTTGACAAAATAAGAGTAGAGATATTCACTAAGAAGATAACACATGAGGTTGCTGATCTGAACACAGGTGATTTCATCACCATGTTGCACCCATCACTGTGCTACAATTCATTACACCATGCTACACTATATATGCTGCACCATACACGATCACTGTGCTGCACTCAATAGTGTGATGCATTAACCATGCTGCATCCAATAGTGTGTTGCATACATTGTCACCATGTTACACCCAACAGTTAGTGCAATCATTGTCCATGCTGCATCCATCCAAGATGCACCCAACACTGAGCTGTTCTCATTACGGTGGTGCTCCCATCATAGAGATGCACTTTTTTGTACCCTTCATTGCACTATGCTGCACCCTCCATACACTTAATGCATACTGTAATAAATCATGTTGTTGCTATACATTCATGCCCATCATCATGCTGCATCCATTGTGTTGCACCATACTGCACCATGTTGCTCCATGCACCTTACTTCACCATGCTACGCATGCACCATACTTCCCATGCACCTTACTGCACCATGCTTCCCATGCACCTTACTGCACCATGATGCCCATGCACCATACTGATCATCACTACATTGCAATACTGTATGTTACCAGCCTTAACTGCTTGCTATGGCTTACAGCCTAGCAGAGCCTCTAGGCTATAGTTAGCAGTTTAGTCCTCAATGACATCTACTCCCAACTGTACCTCATCCAAGCTTAGGATAACAATTAGTTATGACTAGATGTGACAACTGATGAGGGCATCACGTCTAGGATTGGGGCCTCTTTAGGCCTCCTTACTGTGGCTTCCAGACCTTCCTTTTTGACACTGTCCTTGTCCAAACAGATGTCATATTAGGCATCATATAACTATGGCATGACTGCGGCTAGGGTACTCTTGAATACACTTCCTTTTGACTGCGTCTAGAGCTATTTAGTACCTCCTCTTTCCAACGTACCTAAATCATTCTCTTTCTGCTTAGAACCTTTAATGACTAGAGTTTAGGCAGCGTCTTAGGATCTCTGCGTTACAGTGTTAGAACCCTTGCTTCATGACAACATTTAGGACAACGTACTTAGGCTTCTTATTGCTATGTAGAAAGGTCCCATTTAGGAAAACATGGAACCTTATGTAGACTCCACCATAAGAGCTGTCCTCCATGACAACGTTAGGCTTCTACCATATTAGAGCAGCATAGAGACTCCTCCCCATTTTGACTGTAAGTAGGGCTAAGGTAACTCCTCTTAGGGAAGCGTATAGAATTTCTTTAGATAGTGCCTAGAGTTAGGGAAAACCATCTAGGGAAACGTATTTCTTAGTGACTTCTCCTTCCACCAAAAACCAAAGACAAGTGGAGAGGAAGAGATCATAAGGATAGTGTCTCCAAATGACTAGCAAGCCAACTCTTTTTATACTAAAACGTTGAGCACAAGTGGGGGAAATTTGGTTGCTGGCCAACCTTCAAGAATTGTCCAATAACACAAATAAATTCATATCTCCATGGATTCATGTCAGAATGGCATGATATTTAGATCAATCCTACATGCCATGATGAGAGGAATCTAAGAAAAATATTATTTTCCATGAATAAGTAGACCCACATGGATTTTGGACTTAGTTTCCAATTTTAACACTCCCTCTCAACTAGGGAGAACTCTATCTGCTAATCCATATGCTAGATTGTAATGTCTCTGCCATCAATTCCCTGCACTGTTCTGCTTTGCTCTACTGAACTATGAAGAAGAAGAAGTGACTGAGAATGTATCATACCATCCTCTACTGACCCGAAGTTAGTCCCATATAAAAGAGAGTGTCTCCTACCACTCTTTATGACTTGAAGTCAGTTTCAATAAAGAGAGTGTGTCATACCACTCTTACTGATCCAAAATCAGTTCCAAAAGAGAGTGAGTTATATCACTCTTACTAACCTGAAGTCATTTCCAAAATAGAGTGAGTTATATCACTCTTATTGACTTGAACTCAGTTCCAAAAGAGAGTGAGTTATATCACTCTTACTGACCTGAATTCAGTTCTAATTGATCCCAGATCAATATCATCCTAGCATAGGGAGTACAGTAGTAACACGATGTGTCCATTGATACTACTATGGTCCTTATCCTCATTTCCCAAATCAATGGCCAGAGGAGAGGTACTGCCCATGAGTCCCAGACTGCATGGGTAAGATGTCTCGACAGGAGAAGGATGAACCACTCATCCTACCTACATGTCACCAAGGGTATCCTAGGGGAAGGCTGAACCACTCACCCTGTACACAACAAATCACTAGGGGAAGGCTGAACCACTCACACTGTACACAAAAAATCACTAGGGGAAGGTTGAACCACTCACCCTATGACTATGTCTCAGCAGGAGAAGGATGAACCACTCATACTGCCTACATAGAAAACCACTAGGGGAAGGCCAAACCACTCACCCTATGGTTTCTCATCACTCCAAGATGTACCCCCAAGCTCCCCGAAGCCCCCAAAGCTCAATTTCCATATCATATAGGGCCCTTAGGAGAGAGTCTCTCCACGACTCCTAGTCATTCTCAAAAAGTCAATAATTTGGCATTTCCTAGGGGCTTCGATAGAATATCAGCGACCTTCACATCAGTCCCAATTCGATGGAGTCTTCTTTCTCCTCGATGTACCATATCCTAGATAAAGTGGTACCTGATGTATATATTCTTGGACCGATCACAAGATTCCTCAACAATCGATTCCCCCTTTGTTTGTCATAGAAGATCATGATGGTATCTAACACATGTCCAAATAGGTCACAAAAGAGATTCCACAACCATACAGCTTCACACGAAGCTGTACTTACAACTATGTATCCAGCTTCCTCGGTGCTCAAAGAAACTGACTTCTGCTTCCTGCTCATCCAGGATATCGAAGCAGAACCCAAAGAGAACCAGTACCTAGAAGTTCTCTTGCAATCCTCCACACTGCCTGCCTAGTCAACATTCAAAAAATCACGCAGTTTCATATTTCCGGTAGTGTATCTCAATCCATGAGAGATTGTACCCCAAAGATATCTAAAAATATTCTTGGCACCAATCAAGTGAGGCTCAACCATATATGAGCTCAACATGCTAACTGCAAAACATATGTCCGGAAAGGAGTTCAACAAGAATATCAATGCTAGTATGAGTTTATGAAACTCAGAGGCATTTTGCAGATTAGGTCTGGCATCAATACCACATAACTTCTTAAATTTAGGCTTCATCGAGGTAGTCACGGGCTTGCAGTTCACCATTCCAAATCCAAAATCCAACTCCCTCTTACTTTTGCAAATAAGAGGGTCTCCACCTGTCAGAAAGAGGTCATCCTCATAAGGTGCCAGTATTAGCGGTCTATCATCCACAAACTTCAAGTACAGGTTTGGTCGGGTTCACTCCTGGTGAATCTCAGCTTCATCAACTATCTATCAATCCTCTCATATCAAGCCTAGGGTGTTTGCTCTAGATTATAGAGATATTTCTTCAACTTGCATACATGATATTCTGGATCATGAATCTCAAACCCCTTGGGTTTTTCCAAACTTGTGGACTTGCTACATGAGGGGAATGGCCCCCTTTGTAAGTTTTCCTTCGGTACATCTCAGACATGTACCTCAATGATCTTCTTGAATTTAGGAATCCCTGTCACCATCTGACTCACATCGAGTAGGGCCCCATAATGAGAAGACCTACCGTGCTATAGAAGTAATGTGTCAGCTGACACGGTCCTCATTGTACTTCTTGCAACTTGGTACAAATTGACAACCCTGAACTTTAAGAGTAAAAAAATATTTAAAATTATTTTTCTTAACACATACTTTTACATCAATGAATGCCACCTTGAAACCTTTGACTTCCATTGCCGAAATGGACACCAGGTTCTTCTTGAGATCAGGTACATAAAGAACTTCTTGTAAATGAATCGTGTTGCCCTCATTCAATCGAGGGGTAACATTCCCTACACCCTTTCCAGGGTAGGTGGCATTGACTCCAAGTATAATCCCCACGATTGTTTCCAACTATACCAAATTAGAGAGAGTTTCCTTCTATCCGATGAAGTGCCTTGAAGCACTATAATCAATAAGATAGATTCCCAAAGAGTCTGGAGGAGAAGTAGTGGAGAAGGACAATATAAGATAATAATCCTTTAGCTTATCAAAAACAACATTTGATTATTCATACCCGGAATTCCTTGCTTTCTTTGAAGATTCAACCATTTCCTTGATGACCTACATTCCTTTTTCCTTTGCCATGGTACCTGTCATTCCTTTGATCATTGAAGATGCCCTTGGAATGATTGTTATCATCATCAAGTGATGTGTCCCTTCTATTTGGACACTCCCTCACATAATGGCCAAACTTATTGCAAGAAATGCATCTGCCTTTCCTTCCACCCTTAGATCCAAACTTCCCATTGAAGTGATCTTTAGGTAGGCCATCAGATGCTTCCACTGCGCCACTCGGATAATATTCTCTACTTCAACTTCACCCTTGGTGAATTTGAAGTGGGATGTGGAACCCATTGACCCTTTTGTCCTTTCCAACTGTCTTTGGTGATTGCTGTTTCACTCTTGCTTGGGATTTGTCTTCACCTCATCTCTAATTCCATGTTAATTTTAGGTATTTTCTATGCTGAGATCAAATTTACTTCAATTTTCCATATTAGTTCAATATCAATTCTATATTAGCAATCACATTTAGCATGATAGTAAAATGCAGATAGAACATAAACAATAATCACAAAAAACAAGCCAAGGTAAGAGGACACAAGATGTGGTGCCAACCAGGGACAAACCCCAATGTGGGGAAACCCTTGATCAATTCTTCTTATGTTCTTCAATAGTTCAACAGAGAGAGAGATAGTACATATACATCAAAAGTCAACATTTTGACTTGACAAAGTAAGAGGAGAGATCTTCACTAAGAAGATAGCACATGAGGTAGTTGATCTAAACACAGGTGATTCCATCACCATGCTGCACCCATCACCGTGCTGCACTTCATTACACCATGCTGAACTCTATATGTTGCACCATACATGATCACTATGCTACATCCAACAGTGTGCTGCATTAACCATGATGCATCCAACAATGTGTTGCATTCATTGTCACCATGTTGCACCCAACATTCAGTGCATTCATTGTCCATGCTGCATCCATCCAAGCTACACCCAACATTGAGTTGTTCTCATTACGGTGCTTCTCCCATCACAGAGTTTCACTTTGCTATACCCTTCATTACACTATGCTGCACCCACCATACACTCAATGCATATTGTAATACATCATGCTACTGCTATACATCCATGCCCATCATCATGCTACATCCATTGTGCTGCACCATACTGCACCATGTTGCTCCATGCACCTTACCGCACCATGCTATGCATGCACCATATTGCACCATATTGCCCATGCACCTTACTACACCATGCTTCCTACGCACCTTACTGCACCATGCTGCCCATGCACCATACTCATCATCACTACACTGCAATACTGTATCTTACCAGCCTTAGCTGCTTGCTATAGCTTACAGCCTAGCAGAGTAGCTAGGCTATAGTTAGCAGTTTAGTCCTCAATGACAGGTCCTCCCAACTGTACCTAATCCAAGCTTAGGACAACAATTAGTTATGACTAGATGTGGCAGTTTATGAGGGCATCTTTATGTCTCCGATTAGGGCCTCTTTAGGCCTCCTTACTGTGGATTCCAAACCTTCATTTTTGACACTGTCCCTATCCAAACATATGCATCATATAATTGTTGTATGACTACAACTAGGGCACTCTTGAATACATTTCCTTTTGACTGCGTCTAGAGCTATTTAATACCTCCTCTTTCCAACGTACCTGAATCCTTCTCTTTCTGCTTAGAACCCTCAGTGACCAGAGTTTAGGCATCATCTTAGGGTCTCTACATTTCAGTGTTGGAACCCTTGCTTCATGACAACATTTAGGGCAACATACTTAGGCTTCTTATTTCTATGTAGAAAGGTCCCACTAGGACAACGTGGAACCATGTGTAGACTCGACCATAAGATCTGTCCTCTATGAAAATGTTAGGCTTCTACCATATTAGAGTAGCGTAGAGCCTTCTTTACCTTTTGAATGTAAGTAGGGCTAGGATAACTCCTCTTAGGGCAGCGTATAGAAATTCTTTAGATAGTGTCTAGAGTTAGGGAAAAACACTCTAGGGCAACATATTCTCTTAGTGACTCCTCCTTCCATGAAAACCCAAAGACAAGTGGAGAGGAAGAGATCGCAAGAAGAGTGTGTCAAAATAACTTGCAAGCCACCTCCTTTTATACTAAAACATTGAGCACAAGTGGGGGAAATTTGGTCTCTGATCGACCTTGACAAATTGTCCCATAGCACAAATAAATCATATCTCCATGAATTCATGTCAGAATTGGATGATCTTTAGATCAATCCTACATCTCTCAATGAGAGAAATCCAAGAAAAATATCAATTGCCATGAATAAGTAGACCCACATGGAGTTTGGACCTAGTTTCCAATTTTAACACTCCCTCTCAACTAGGGAGAAGTCCATCTGCTAATCCATATGCTAGGCTGTACTCTCTTTGCCATCAGTGCCCTGCACTGTTATGCTCTACTTTGCTGAACTATGAAGAAGAAGAAGTGAATGAGAATGAATCATACCATCCTTTACTGACACGAATTTAGTCCCATATATGTTGGCTTATATGGGCCTGACCCAGATTCGGAAGGGTTATTTAGCCAAACAAATCCTGCAGCTACCGGCCCTTTCGGCAACAGCCCACGGAGCACGGACTGAGGTCTCACCTGAGGTAGCAAGGGAGGGTGCTAGAACTAGGTTTCCACACCCTTGATATGTTTTGATGTGGTCTAGAAGGTTCGCGCACTGTTCTGTGGCCTCATGCCACCTTGCTTCCGTGTAGATCCGAAACAAGGCAAGTCCTTAATATTTATGATTACTGAGTTTGTGACAGATCATATCTACTGTTTATGGTCTTTAAGCAAACATTTACTAGAGAAAACTAGTTCGTGCACCCAGAAAAGATATAGATTTGCATAAACTCATAATATAAGCATAAACACGCAGATTAGATAGATATATAAACCATAAATTAACCAGATCCACAATATTCTAGAATCAACATAGTAATTGAGAACAAACTTATCTTTATTCAACTCTGTCACCAATACAACCAGATTTACCCTGCACACTCAGCTACAGGGGTCTGTGCACACTACTGCGGACTCTACCAGGACTTCGTGAACACAGCTGCAGAGCCTCTATCTACCCAACAACACCCTCGACTCGAACTTACAGACACAGAGATTACTGTCCTTACAAACCCATAGCCCTGAGATCTATCAAAAACCAAAAAAAACTGCCTTTTTCCCCTAGAGCCATGCTCTATTTATACATTCCCATGGTCCGCAGACCAAGTGCAGGCTGTCTTACTTCCTATTATTCTATACTATTTCTTGGGTGGACAACCCCTTGACTCGACCTATTACATTTTGCACTCCGCATATTTCAAAGATTTACAATATTATTATCCTAACTTATAGGCTTTAAGCCCAAAAAATATTACGTGGGACCTTTTCTACCCAACAGGCTCCCAAAAAAATCATCGTGACTCGTCTCGAGTCACTCGTTGGTGCGGTGATATGCGCTGCCTAGGCTCCGCGGTTCCCTCTTTGTCTCCTGCAATGCTTCTTCCAGCTCCTGCTCCAGTGTCGCTACCATTTCACACAACTGATACTACTCATTCTACTCTACTCGGTTAACACAAAACACCCCCTCATAGGATTTTATCTCTAGCTGGGGTGCCGTATACGAGAACTCCTCATACCAACACAACCATTTTCCAATCTCGTATCTTCTGTATGCACTTTCTACTGCAGCTTGTGTTGCAATTTTGCAAGACCATTATTGCTGTCTGTGGGATCCCAATCTTCAAGATCCATTAGAGATGACATATTAACTACAATTCCACCATTTGTCTTCATATTTATAGCCTTTCCCTTATCTTTCATGGTTCACTGTCTAGCCCATAGGTGAGGTAGCAGCATTCGGACCAATTTTGCTTCGTGTCTATAAGTTTCTGGCACATCCCCTATCGTCGATGCTGAACTCTATGCGGTATCCACAATTGTCAACACCATCCTTTTCAGAAAGCCCAGCACTTCCAATGGCCAGATCACAACCCTCGGCTTTACTCCTTGAGCGTAGAGAATGAATAGTTCCATAGCGGCTAGAAGGCACAATATCTTACGGTTCTAATAAGCGTAACTCATTCGGTGGATGCCCCCCTGTGATTTATAAGGGTCTTGAAATTCAAATTCGTTGGCTCCCACCTTTTCTGCTACCCTCATGCTAAGCCTGTAGTAGATTGTTTCAGATCTGGCTCATACCCCATCTCTTAATTGCCTGCTGCTCGTTCCCTTTCACCATAACTCAACATCTTGTCATGAATAGTGACAACAACAGTCACCTCTCTGCTTGTCAACGTAGCAGTGTAGACCTGTCTGCGCAACCGCGACCCTTGTGACAGATCAAATCTATGCGCATCCCGGTTGTTGCGCAACTGCTCCCCAGACTGCTTTAACATCTCGTGCTCTCTTTCAATTAGTTGGAGTGGTGAGACTATCCTGCGGGTGGTTAGTTAAGCTGTCGGCCCACCCGTGTAGAGCTTCAAGCGACTGCCATTTACTCTTCCTAGGAAGGGGTCTCCATTGAGCTTAGCAAGCTGGATCGTGCCCCCATCTATAACTTCTTTCACTACATAAGGTCCCAACTAATGCATGCGAAGCTTACCAAAGAATTTGTCAAACTTACTGTCGTATAGTAATACTAGATCATTTTCCTTGAATATGAGCATTTTGATGTGACAATCATGACAAGCCTTCTCTCGCTGCTTTTTTACTTGCTGATGAAATCCTGCCAGGAATTTCTCTTCCTCCAGTTCCTGCAATTGCGGGATCCTCTCTTCCAAAGCCACGCGGTCTGCCATGCCTGTCGCCGTTGCTATTCGTAAACTAGGTACAATGTATTCCATGGGCATGATGGCTTCCTTGCTATAGACTAACCGAAAAGGTGTCTGGCCTGTCAACTTTTTTCATGTTGTTCGGTATGCCCATAACATAGTAGATATGCGTAAATCCCAATCGTTGTGATGCGCATTACATACCTTGGTCAACGTTGTCTCCAAAATTTTGTTAAATGCTTCAACGATCCCATTTGCTTATGGATGGTACAACGTACTATGTTGATGGTATATTTGAAATTCCTTAGTGAGTGCGGTGATAGTCTCATTCAGGAAATGCATTTTGCAATCGCTCATTAGAATTTTCGGGCATCCAAATCGCGTTAACACATTTTCGAACAAGAATTTTGTGGCTATAGCGGCCGTGCAATCTTTAACTGGTTGTGCTTTCACTCATCAGGTCAAGTATTCTGTGGCTGTGATTATATATCATGCCCCATCTTTCCTGGAGGTGTGATTGGCCCTACAAAATCGATCGCCCATTTCTCAAATGGTTGCAGCGTCATCTGTGGCTTGAGCGACATTTCATCACTCCATGATCGTTTCTCAGTTCGTTGACATACGTTGTAGGCCCAACAGTATGCTTTTGAATCTTGATGTAGAGTTGGCCACCATAGTCCGACATGAAGAATCTTCTGTGCTATGGTGCGACCTGCATAATGTCCTCTAGCAACCCCCCCATGTGCTTCAGCCAGAATCTATTCTCACTCGAATTTAGGTACATATCTGCGTAATATTTCATCATTGCCCATTTTGTAGAGGTGCCCTGTAATAACAGTAAAATCTATTGCACATATCACCAATTATTTCTTTCGCTGAACAAAGTATCCCTGCGGTGTGGTTCCTGTAGTTAAGAAATGGAGTATATCCTCAAAATGGCCATCCGCGACACGCACCGCATACAACTGTGCATCCAGTAGTCCTTCTTCTAAGTTTGTGGACTCTTCACCGTTCTCAATCTGGGACAGGTGATCTGGGTCTGCGTTTAGATGTCCCGGCTTTACAACGACTTTGAAGGCATATTATTGAAATAATAGCAACCACCTGTAAATGTGCCCCCCCCAGCACAGGCTTATTCACTAGGTATTTTAGTGCAGAGTGGTCAGTATACATCTTAAAGTATCCTCTAAGCAAATAGTGGTGGTATTTTTGGAGCACATATACCATCGCCAATCCTTCTCATTCAATGGTGGAATAGTTCTTCTCAGATTTTGACAATTGGCGACTTGCGAACGTGATTGGGTGATCGATTCCTTTTTCTCCTTCCTGTGTGAGTACCACTCCCAATGCGATACACAACGTGTCAACATGCACGTGAAATTCGATGTCCCATTTTGGAAAGACCAATATAGGGGCTGATGCCATCTTTTCCTTAAGCGTTTCCAGACTTTTGTTACATTCTTCATTCCAGCAATACGTAGCATCCTTTTTCAGTAATTGTTCCATTGGTGCCGTGATCTGTGCGTAGCTTTTTATGAACTTTTGATAGTAACCAGTGTGTCCTAATGTGGCGCGTAGTTTTTTGACCCTTCGTGGCACTTGCAGGTTGAGTATGAAAACAATATTTTTTGGATCCACCATCAGACCTTGCTTACAAACCACATGGCCGAGCAGGTTTCTAAAGGGGACGAGGAAAGTACACTTCTTTAGGTTAAGCGCAATTTGGTGCTGTCGGTAAGTATCCAACATTAATCGTAAGCTCATGGTATGTTTCTTAACCAGCCCAAACACGGTCCAATCATCAAGATATACATCTAAGAACTTGTGTATAAACTCTTTGAATGCTGCTACCACAACACGTGAGTATATTTTCGGCGCATTCTTTAGTCCAAAGGGCATCATCGTATACTGAAAGCAGCCCCATTTGGTAGCGACCATTGTTTTACTCCTATCCTTTGATGCAATCTTGATCTGGTGGTACCCCGAGAAACCGTCCATAAAGGTGTAGGCTTCCTGTCCCCCCACATTTTCCAATACTTCATCTGTAAATGGCGTAGGAAAGGGATCACTAATGCATGCATCATTGAGCTTTTGAAGATCCACAGAAATGCAAATTTCACCTTTCTTTTTTTTCTCCTGCAACACCATAGGACTTACCCACTCAGACTCCTCCACAGGTTCAATTATCCCGGCTGCGAGCATCTTGTCCAATTCTTCGTGGACCTTCACTTTGTATTTTGGATTCAACTGGTAAGGTCGCTGCTTGACTGGCTTCGCATCCGACTTCAAGGTTATCTTCATCACACCCAAGTCACCGATGATCCCTTTCAACTCTGTGATTTTAGTCGAGAATAAGTCTTGATATTCTCGAAGCAATTCGATGACCTTTTCTATTGTGGCATCGTCCCAATAGTCCCCAAGCGTTGCAGACTTTGGCTCTTCCTCCATTCTGATGTTTATTTATTTTGTTTTCAATGGTGCGGTGATGTCTGGATCCTCGATTTTTGGTCTGTGAACCTCGCGATTCCCCTCTATTTATGGAATATTGATATTCCTAGGGTCGTCCTCATCATCTTCAACCTGCACATTGTAACATTCCACGACCTGGCTCAATTGTCTTGGCTAGTCTGGTTGCATGATTTGTTCTGGTTCCAGTGGTATTTTGAAGATAACGACCTTCACCAACTGCAACGCATCGTCCACCATATCCATCCATTGATATTCAAAGAGGAACGTTAACAAAAAACCCTCGTGCAAGATATCCCATTTGCCTATACCATGTCGGAGCTCAGTTTCAGTATACCAGTTCCTTGGAATGGCATCCAGGGCATGATAAAATAAGTGTACCCACACTGGTTGAGGCTCTTCTCCATAGGCTTGGATCCATCTGGTAAGGTGCATGCATGGGTCATCACGTCCATTGTATTTCTCAATTATCTATAGTTTCGGGTTTCCAAATATTATCTGCATCATGCGCTTGCAGTTGTGCCAATCATTGAAAGTTCCTTCATGTGTGCCCCACCAACACACAGGCATTGTGCGCAATGCCCATCGCAACGCATCAAACCGTTGGGGCTCTAGAACCATGGTTTCAAATTTGGTTAGGAACTCCTCTACTACTGTGAGCCCATCATACATTGGCAGTTCAAGGTCTTGAGCTTTGGCGCAATACAATGACTTAGTCATCATATTGTAGTTTAACGTGGTTACCCCATTCAAACAATTATGCCACCGCTCGTCTTTCTCATCTAAACCTTTGGTGTATGATTCTGCATGCCCCCACGATATTCTTCCTCTCGCAGTCGGATTGACCCAATCTTGATTTCGTGCGGTAATTTTGTAGATACAGTCTAACTCATCATCACTTCCTTCATCGCGCACATGCTCAGTGTAACGTGGTCCTTTAGCAGGGTCTAGCAGAATGACTACGCGGAGTGACTTCTTCTCAAATATCATTTTCTGCTTCTTTAAATTAATAACCCCATTCATATCCGTGGCCCGGTCTATCCCTAACAACGCAGGGTATGGGCTACTTTCATCCACGATTTCTATTACCTTAAAGTCCGTTCGGGTGCTCATGCCTTCTATATCTACCGAAATTCCTTGCAGTCTTCCCATGGGCAGAATCTTCTGTTGATTCACCATCCGCAATTAAATAGGAGACCATTGTAGTGTGGGTTTTCCCATGCATTCCCAAGTCTGTTTAGGTAGTACATTTGCATCCGAGCCCAAGTCCAGAATGATCTGATCCATCTCAAAATCACCAATCTGTGCTGTTAGTCACATTTCTTGCCCAGTCCGTGACACTTGTTTTCATAATTTTCGGACCACGTGAGGTTCCCTTGACCCCACGTACCTAGTTATCAATTCTTGTAATCCTTTAACTGCCTGATTGTCGCAAAGCAATTTCATACATGTCTCTAAAAAGGTAGTTAGCATTGAGGGATCCCTCTTTGGCTCAGGTTGATCCTTACTACCTGGGGTAGAGACCTCCGCGAAGCTCTCTCTAGCTTCCAGATTTGTTTCCTTGTGAAGCCCGATATAGTCCTTGATCACTTTCCTATTATCTTCCCTTGTAGCTATGCCACTTCTGAGCACCATGTTTATTTTGGGGTATTCCTCGCATGGTTCGGCCCTCATCATTTGGATATTCTATGTCATCGTCGGTTGTGTTGCCCTCTTCTCCTGTATCTGTGCTATCAATGTGAGGCAATCTATCATTTCATGATCAAACTACTCGCAGTAAAGGCACAATATTCTGGTTGGGTTGGTACAGTCCCACGCGTAGTGTCCTAGTCCTCTTTAGTTGTAAAAGATTGCTTGCGACCCCTTCCTGGCCCCGTTCCTCCCCGTCCTCGTCCACGTCCCTGGAACCCACCACGCACTATTGCCGCAGCTGGATCTTGACCATGTGCTTTAGTCTGCACTCTGTAGGCAGGTGACCGGTCCATTAGTAATTGATAACTACAACAGCCTTGCTCCTTGTGGCCCACTGATCTACAAAAGGTGAAAAATAACTACTGGGGGGTTTGGTTAAATTTTGGTAGTAGATGACAATTGTCTGTGTTGTTCTTTCCTCCCACCTGGCAGATTGTGCACCAGAGTGAGGGTGCCGCACTCGGCCTTGCTTGTGCCTCTAGTCACAACAGCATTGGTCCCCCTGCTACCACATAGTTCGCAAAAACCGGAAAGTGATCCTTATCGTGACCTTGGCTTCTACACTTTATACACCACACTTCCTCCCGGACCTCTTGCTGGGGCACCTTTTCCTTTTTTAAGTTCTATTTTTCTAAACATAGGTTTTGTATTTGTGCGTGGATTAGCTAAATTCCCAACCTCGGATCCTGTATTGGAGTTTCATGCAACCTCATCGCTGTCTCTAATGCTTCAGCCTGGGTTGAGATCTTTTGCTGTGACAACGCTGTCCTTAGATGTGGTATCAATGATGCCACAAACCACGCGTAGTGCTACACATCTGACAACGTCATGTTTGCCTTGCGGATTGTACTTTTCAATCTCTGATCTAGATCCCATGGAATTTCACCAAGCATCATCACAATCTCCTTGAAACCCTATGTTTGACTGTGTTTCTGATTTTGGCCGGCTAAATTCTTTTTTCAATGCCGCTTGGATCTCCACTGTCCTCGCATTCGGGTGATCGCTTGCGTACATTATATACCATGTCAGTGCATGGTCTTGCAGCGCGCTAACCATGGTAGCCTTTTTGATGTTGTTGTTCATAACTTCGTGCACTTCCCATACTGCCACCACCATGAACAAAAATTGTTATGGACTTTTGCTTCCTACTCCTTTGAATACCGGCAAATGAATTGCGCTTGTCATCTTTAACTACTGGTTTGCGCATCGGTGCACTAGGACCTTCTATGAACTTGTATCACTCCTGATTCAATCAATCCTCAGACTTTTTCTTCGTAGGATTTCAGCGTCCCAACACTAGACATCCCTTAGGCAGATCCTAGTCCTAGAAACATAACCATTTGTTGGCTTATATGGGCCTGACCTAGGTTCAGAAGAGTTATTTAGCCAAACAAATCCCGTAGCTACTGGCCCTGTCGGCAACAACCCTCGGAGCGTGGACTGAGGTCTCACCCGAGGTAGCAAGGGAGGATGCTGGAACCAGGTTTCCGCACCCTTAGGATGCCTTGATGTGGTTTGGAAGGTTCGTGCACCATTATGTGGCCTTGCGCCACTCTGCTTCCACGTAGATCCGAAACAAGGCAAGTCCTTAATATTTATGATTACTGAGTTTGTGACAGATCAGATTTACTGTTTATGATGTTTAAGCAAACATTTAGTAGAGATAACCAGTTCGTGCACCCAGAAAAGATATAGATTTGCATAAACTCATAATATAAGCATAAACGCGTAGATAAGACAGATATATCAACCATAAATTAACCAGATCCACAATATTCTAGAATCAACACAGTAATTGAGAACAAACTTATCTTTGTTCAACTCTGTCACCAATACAACTAGATTTACCCTGTGCACTCAGCTACAGGGGTCTGCACACACATCTGTAAACTCTACCAAGCCTCTGCGCACACAACTACAGAGCTTCTATCTACCCAACAACACCCTTGACTCAAACTTATAGACACAAAGATTATTGTCCTTACAAACCCATAGCCCTTAGATCTATCAACAACCAAAAAAAATTGCCTTTTTCCCCTAGAGCCATGCTCTATTTATACATTCCCATGGTCCGCGGACCAAGGGCAGGTCAACTTACTTCCTATTATTCTATACTATTTCTTGGGTGGACAACCCCTTGACTCGACCTATTACATTTCACGCTCCACATATTTCGGAGATGTATAATATTATTATCCTAACTTATAGGCTTTAAGCCCCAAAACTGTTACGCAGGACCTTCCCTACCCAACAATATAAAAGAGAGTGTCTCATACCACTCTTACTGACCTGAAGTTAGTTCTGAAAGAGAGTGAGTTATATAACTCTTACTGACATGAAGTTAGTTCCAAAAGAGAGTGAGTTATATCACTCTTACTGACTCGAAGCCAGTTCCAATTACTGACCTGAAGTCAGTTCCAATTGATCCTAGATCAATACCATCCAAGCATAGGGAGTATAGTAGTAACACGATGCGTACATCAATACTACTATGGTCCCTATCCTCATTTCCCTACTCATTGGCTAGATGAGATGTACTTCCCATGAGTCCCAAATTGCATCGGTAGGATGTCTCGGTAGGAGAAGGATGAACCACTCATTCTGCCTACATGTCGCCGGGGGCATCCCAAGGGAAGACTAAACCACTCACCTTGTACACAACTAATCACTAGGGGAAGTCTGAACCACTCACCCTATGACTGTGTCTCAGCAGGAGAAGGATGAACCACTCATCCTGCCTATATAGAAAACCATTAGGGGAAGGCTGAACCACTCACCTTATGGTTTCTCATCACTCCAAGATGTACCCCCAAGCCCCCTGGAGCTCCCATAGCTCAATGTTCATATCATACAGGACCCTTAGGAGAGAGTCTCTCCATGACTTCTAGTCGTTCTCAAAAAATCAAGAATTTGACCTTTCCTACGGGCTTTGATAGAATATCAATGACCTTCACATCAGTCCCAATGCAATGGAGCCTTCTTACTCCTCAATGTACCAAATCCCATATAAAGTGGTAACTGATGTCTATATGCTTGGAGCGAACACGAGATTCCTCAAAAATCTATTCCCCCTCTGGTTGTCACAAAAGATCACGATGGTATCCAACGCGTGTCCAAACAACTCACATAAAAGATTCCACAACCAAACAACTTCACACGAGGCCTTACTTACAACTATTTATCTAGCCTCCTCGATCCTCAAAGCAACCGACTTCTTCTTCCTTCTCATCCAGGATATCGAAGCAGAACCCAAAGAGAACCATCACCTAGAAGTTCTCTTGCGATCCTCCACACTGCTTGCCTAGCCAACATTCGAATAATCATGTCGTTTCATATTTTCAGTAGTGTATCTCAATCCATGACAGATTGTGCCCCAAAGATATCTCAAAACATTATTGGTACCAATCCAGTGAGGCTCAACCACATATGTGCTTAACATGCTAACTTCAAAACATATATCCGGACGAGAGTTCACTAAGAACATCAATGCTAATATGAGTTTGTGAAACTCAGAGGCATTTTCCAAATCATGTCCGACATCACTACCACATAACTTCTTAAAGTCAGGCTTCATCGAGGTAGTCACGAGCTTGCAGTTCACCATTCCAAATCTGGAATCCAACTCCCTCTTACTTTTGCAAATGAGAGGGTCTGCACCTGTCAAAAAGAGGTCATCCTCATAAGGTGCCATTATTAGAGGTCTATCATCCACAAACTTCAAGTACAGGTTTGGATTGGATTCACTCCTAGTGAATCTTAGCTTCATCAGCTATCTATCAATCCTCTCATATCAATCTCGGGGTGTTTTCTCTAAATTATAGAGATATTTCTTCAACTTGCATACATGAGATTCACAATCATGAATCTCAATACCCTTGAGTTGTTCCAAACCTGTGGACTTGCTACATGAGGGGAATGGTCCCCTTTGTAATTTTTCCTTTGGTACATCTTGGACATGTATCTTCATGCTCTTTTTCAATTCAGGCATCCTTGTCACCATCTGACTCACATCAAGTAGGGCCCCATAATGAGCAGACCTCCAGTGCAAGAGAAGAGATGTGTCAACTGACATGGTCCCCATTGGAATTCCTACAACTTGATACAAATAGTCAACCCTAAAATTCAATAGTAAAAGATTCTTTAAAATTATTTTTCCAAACACGTACTTTTACATCGATGAATGCCACCATGAAACCTTTGACTTTCATTGTCGAAATGGACACCAGGTTCTTCTTAAGATCAGGTACATAAAGAACTTCTTGTAAATGAATTGTGTTATCCTAATTCAATTGAGGGGTAACATTTCCTACACCCTTTCCGGGATAGGTAGCACTGAATCCAAGTATAATCCCCACGATTATTTCCATCTCTACCAAATTAGGGAGAGCTTCCTTCTATCTAATGAAGTTCCTTGAAGCACTACAATTGATAATCAAGATTCCCAAAGAGTCTGCAGGAGAAGTAGTGGAGAGGGCCAATATAAGATAATACTCATTTAGCTTATCAGAAACAACATTTGATTCTTCATAACTAGAGTTCCTTTCTTTCTTTGAAGAGTCAGCTATTTCCTTGATGACCTGCATTCCTTTTTCCTTTGCCATGGTACCTGTCATTGCTTCAATCATTGAAGATGCCCCTGGAATGATTGTTATCATCATCAAGTGATGTGTCCCTTCTATTTGGACACTCCATCACATAATGGCTAAACTTATTGTAAGCAAGGCATCTTCCTTTCCTTCCACCCTTAGATCTCGACTTCCCATAGAAGCGATCTTTAGGCAGGCCATTAGATGCTTCCGCTTCACCACTTGGATAATATTATCTGCTTTGAATTCACCCTTGGTGAATTTGAAGTGGGATGTGGAACCCATTGACCCTTTTGTCCTTTCCAAATGTATTCGATTATTTTTGTTTCACTCTCTCTTAGGATTTGTCTTCACCTCAACTCTAATTCTATGTTAATTTTAGGTATGTTCTATGTTGAGAGAAAATTTACTTCAATTTTCCATATTATCTCAATATCAATTCCATATTAGAAATCACATTTAGCATGATATTAAAATGAAAATAAAACATAAACATAAATCAGAGAAAATAAGCTAAGACAAGAGGACACAAGATGTGGCGCCAGCCAGGGACAAACCCCAATGTGGGTAAACCCTTGATCAATTCTTATTATGTTCTTCAATAGTTCAATAGAGAGAGAGATAGTACATATACATCATAAGTCAACATTTTGACTTGAAAAAATAAGAGGAGAGATCTTCACTAAGAAGATAACACATGAGGTAGCTGATTTGAACACAAGTGATTCCATCACCATGCTTCACTTCATTACACCATGTTGCACTTTATATGCTACACCATACATGATCACTTGCTACACCCAACATTGTGCTGCATTAACCATGTTGCATTCATTGCCACCATGTTGCACCCAACAATCAGTGCATTCATTGTCCACGATGCATCCATACAAGCTGTACCCAACACTGAGCTGTTATTATTACGGTGGTGCTCCCATCCTAGAGCTATACTTTTTTGTACTCTTCATTGCACTATGCTGCACCCACCATACACTCAATGCATACTAAAATACATCATGCTACTGCTATACATCCATGCCCATCATCATGCTGCATTCATTGTGCTGCACCATACTACACCATGTTACTCCATGCACCTTACTTCCCCATGTTGCACATGCAACATACTGCACCATACTTCCCATGCACCTTAATACAACATGCTTCCCATGCACCTTACTGCACCCTGCTGCCAATGCACCATACTCATCATCAATACACTGTAATAATGTATCTTACCTACCTTAGCTGCTTGCTATGGCTTGCAGCCTAGCAAAGAAGCTAGGCGATAGTTAACAATATAGTCCTCAATGACAACTGCTCCGAACTCTACCTCACCCAAGCTTAGGAAAACAATTATTTATGACTAGATGTGATAGTTGATGAGGGCATCTTTATATATGAGATTGGGGCCTCTTTAGGCCTCCTTAATGTGGCTTCCAGACCTTCCTTTTTGACATTGTCCCTGTCCAAACAAATGTCATATTAGGCATCATATAACTGTGGATGACTGCGGCTAGGGCACTCTTGAATACACTTCCTTTTGACTGTGTCTGGAGCTATTTAATATCTCCTCTAATCCTTCTCTCACTGCTTAGAATCCTTAATGAGCAGAGTTTAGGCAACATCTTAAGATCTCTTCGTTTCAATGTTAGAACCCTTGCTTCATTACAACATTTAGGGCAACGTACTTAGGCTTCTTATTTCTGTGTAGAAAGGTCCCATTCGAGACAAAGTAGAACATTGTGTAGACTCCACCATAAGAGCTATCCTCAATGACAATGTTAGGCTTCTACCATATTAGAGAAGTGTAGAGCCTTCTATCCCTTTTGACTATAAGTAGGGCTAGGGTAACTCCTCTTAGGGTAGCGTATAGACTTTCTTTAGATAGTGTCTAGAGTTAGGGCAAACCATCTAGGGCAGCGTATTCTCTTAGTGAATCC
The DNA here is from genome assembly GCA_000404065.3 of Pinus taeda. NCBI lineage: Eukaryota > Viridiplantae > Streptophyta > Pinopsida > Pinales > Pinaceae > Pinus > Pinus taeda. The sequence continues at coordinate 322,185 of APFE031261934.1, forward strand.
TCCTTCCACCAAAAGCCAAAGACAAGTGGAGAGGAAGAGATCATAAGAAGAGTGTGTCCAAATGACTAGCAAGCCACCTCTTTTTATACTAAAACGTTGAGCACAAGTGGGGGCCATTTGGTTGCTAGCTGACCTTGAGAAATTGTCCCATAACACAAATAAATTCATATCTCCACGAATTCATGTCAGAATCGGATGATCTTTAGATCAATCTTACACTTCTCGACGAGAGGAATCCAAGAAAAATATTAACTTCCATCAATAAGTAGACCCACATGGAGTTTGGACCTAGTTGCCAATTTTAACACTCCCTCTCAACTAGGGAGAACTCCATATGCTAATCAATATGCCAGACTGTACTGTCTTTGCCATTAGTGCCCTTCACTATTCTTCTTTGCTTTGCTAAACTATGATGAAGAAGAAGTGACCGAGAATGTATCATACCATCCTCCACTGACCCAAAGTTATTCCCATACAAAAGAGAGTGTCTCATACCACTTTTACTGATCGGAAGTTAGTTTCAATAAAAAGAGTGTGTCATACCACTCTTACTGATCTGAAATCAGTTCCAAAAGAGAGTGAGTTATATCACTCTTACTGACCTGAATTCAGTTCCAAAAGAGAGTGAGTTATATCACTCTTACTAACCCGAAGTCAGTTCCAAAAGAGAGTGAGTTATATGGCTCTTACTGACCCAAATTTAGTACCAATTCATCCCAGATCAATATCATCCAGGCCTAGGGAGTACGGTAGTAAAACGATGCATCCATCGGTACTACTATGGTCCCTATCCTCATTTCCCTACTCATTGGTCAGATGAGAGGTAATTCCCATGAGTCCCAGACTCCATTCGTAGAATGTATCAGTAGGAGAAGGATGAGACTACTCATCCTGCCTACATGTTGCCAGGGGTATCCCAGGGGAAGGCTAAACCACTCACCCTATATGCAAAAAATCACTAGGAGAAGGCTGAAACACTCACCCTATGACTGTGTCTCAATAGGAGAAGGATGAACCACTCATCTTCCCTACATAGCAAACCACTAGGGGAAGGATGAACCACTCACCCTATGGTTTATCATCACTCTAAGATGTACCCCCAAGCCCCCCAGAGCTCCCAGATCTCAATTTCCATATCATATAGGAGCCTTAGGAGAGAGTCTCTCCACGAATCCTATTGTTCTAAGAAATTCAAGAATTTGACCTTTCCTAGGGGCTTTGACAAAATATCAACGAGTTGCACATCAGTCCTAATGTGATGGAGCCTTCTTGTTCCTCAATGTACCATATCCTAGATAAATTGGTACATAATGTCTATATGCTTGGAGCGATCACATGATTCCTCAATAATCGATTCCCCCTCTGGTTGTCACAGAAGATCACAATGGTGTCCAACACGTGTCCAAACAACTCACATGAGAGCTTTGATAACCAGACAACTTCACATGAGGCCATACTTATAGCTATGTATCCAGCCTCCTCGGTGCTCAAAGCAACTGACTTCTGCTTCTTTCTCATCTAGGATATAGAAGAAGAACCCAAAGAGAATCATCACCTAGAAGTTCTCTTGCGATCCTCCACATTGCCTGCCTAGTCAACATTCGAATAATCATGCAGTTTCATATTTCCGGCAGTGTATCTCAATCCATGAGAGATTTTGCCTCGAAGATATCTCAAAAGATTCTTGGCACCAATCCAGTTAGTTTCAACCATATATGAGCTCAACATGCTAACTGAAAAAAATATATCCAGTTGGGAGTTCACTAAGAACATCAATGCTAGTATGAGTTTATGAAACTCATAGGCATTTCTCAAATCAGGTTCGACATCACTACTACATAACTTCTTAAAGTTAGGCTTCATCAAGGTAGTCACGGGCTTGTAGTTCACCATTCCAAATCCGGAATCCAACTCCCTCCTACTTTTTCAAATGAGAGGTCTGCACTTGTCAGAAAGAGGTCATCCTCATAAAGTTCCAGTTTTAGAGGTCTATCATCCACGACCTTCAAGTAAAGGTTTGGATCGACTTCACTCCTAGTGAATCTCAGCTTCATCACCTATCTATCAATCCTCTCATATCAAGCCTGGTGTGTTTGCTCAAAATTATAGAGAGCTTTCTTCAACATGCATACATCAGATTCCCGATCATGAACCTCAAACCCCTCGGGTTGTTCCAAACCTGTGGACTTGCTACATGAGGGGAATGGCCCCCTTTGTAAGTTTTCCTTTGGTACATATTAGACATGTACCTCCATGCTCTTCTTGAATTCAGGCATCCCTGTCACCATCTGACTCACATCAGATAGGGCCCCATAATGAGCAGACCTCGGTGCTATAGAAGAGATGTGTCAATTGACATGGTCCCAATTGTACTTCTTGCAACTTGATACAAATTGCCAAATATAAACATCAAGAGTAAAAAAATCTTTAAAATTCTTTTTCCAAACATGTACTTTTACGTTGATGAATGCCTCCTTGAAACCTTTGACTTCCATTGTCAAAATGGACACGAGGTTCTTCTTGAGATCGGGTACCTAAAGAACTTCTTGTAAATGAATCATATTATCCTCATTCAATTGAGGGGTAACATTCCCTACACCATTTCTGAGATATGTGGCATTGAATCCAAGTATAATCCCCACGATTATTTCCATCTCTACCAAATTAGAGAGAGCTTCTTTCTATTCGATGAAGTGCCTTGAAGCACTACAATCAATAAACCGGATTCCCAAAGAGTTTGCAGAAGAAGTAGTGGAGAGGGCCAATATAAGATAATACTCCTTTAGGTTATCAGAAACAATATTTGATTCTTCATACCTGGAGTTCCTTGCTTTCTTTGAAGAGTCGACCATTTCCTTGATGACCTGCATTCCATTTTCCTTTGCCGTGGTATCTATCATTCCTTTGATCATTGAAGATTCCCCTGGAATGATTGTTATAATCATCAAGTGATGTGTCCCTTCTATTTAGACACTCCCTCGCATAATGGCCAAACTTATTGCAAGCAAGGCATCTTCCTTTCCTACCACCCTTAGATCCAGACTTCCATTGAAGTGATCTTTAGGTAGGCCATTAGATGCTTCCGCTGTGCCACTCGGATAATATTATTTGCTTTGACTTCACCCTTGGTGAGTTTGAAGTGGGATGTGGAACCCATTGGCCCTTTTGTCCTTTCCAACTGTCTTCGGTGATTGCTATTTCACTCTTTCTTGGGATTTGTCTTCACCTCAGCTCTGATTCCATGTTAATTTTAGGTATGTTCTATGCTAAGAGAAAATTTACTTTAATTTTCCATATTAGCTCAATATCAATTCTAGATTAGCAATCAGATTTAGCATGATAGTAAAATGCAGATAGAACATAAACATAAATCACATAAAACAAGCCAAGACAAGAGGACACAAGATGTGGTGCTAGCCAGGGACAAACCCCAATGTGGGGAAACCCTTGATCAATTCTTCTTATGTTCTTCAATAGTTTAGTAGAGAGAGAGAGATAGGATGTATACATCAGAACTCAACATTTTGACTTGACAAAATAAGAGCAGAGATATTAACTAAGAAGATAATACATGAGGTAGCTGATATGGACACAGATGATTCCATCACCATGTTGCACCCATCACTGTGCTACACTTCATTACACCATGTTGCACTATATATGCTGCACCATACATGATCACTATGCTACACCCAACAATGTGTTGCATTAACCATGCTGCATCCAACAGTGTGTTGCATTCATTGTCACCATGTTGCACCCAACAGTTAGTGCATTCATTGTCCATGTTTCATCCATCCAAGATACACCCAATGCTAAGTTTCTCTCATTACAATGCTGCTCCCATCACAAGCTACACTTTGCTGTACCCTTCATTATTGCACAATGCTACATCCAGCACACACTCAATGCATACTGCAATACATCATGTTGTTGCTATGTTGGCTTGCGGGGGCCTAACCCAGGTTTAGCATTTAGCCAAATAAATCCCTAAAATACTAGCCCTTTCGACATCAGCCCACGAAGCGCAGACTAAAGTCTCACCCGAAGCAGTATGGGGGGATGCTGGAACCAAGTTTCCGCACCCTTGAGATGGATGTGATGTCGGTTTATTCCAGCTATACCTTCCTTCACACAGGTTGTTTAGCCCCCTGTTCCACCCCTCAGTACCTTTGTGAAAGGGTACAACTGACTTTCACGTAGCCCTAACCTACGGCTCAGGGACTTTCGCACTGCTAGGGTAGCGAATTGCGATATCTCCCGAACTAGGCTAAGTGTCTTACTTATCTTATTAATTGATCTTAGTTAGCTTCGCGTAAACAGATGTTCTTACTTGTGTTTACTTAACCAATATATTTACATATATTCATGCATCATATAAGCATTATAAGTGAAATTCATACCCAACATAACAAGATGCATAAATAGGAAATAAATACGCAGAAATTATAGAATCCTTCTCTTTATTGATAATTCCAGACAATTATCGACTCGACCCACCCTGCGCACTTAGCTGTAGGAGTTCTAGGCCTCTGCGCACTCAGCTGCAGAGCCTCAACCTACTCTATGACTGAAACTTAGAATTCTACCTCAGAGCTATCTCTCATACATGTCGATGCTTCATTGCTTGATTATTATAACTACTTAGAGCTTATCTCTATTTATACAATCCCATGGTCTGTAGACCATGGGTAGATCTTTTACAACCGACATTACACTTCCAAAATAAGGGCGGACAACCCTATGACTCTTTAACATATACGCGCTGTGCGACCACAAAATGCGGAGTCTTTATACTTGGATTACAAAATTTGACCAAAATATGGGCTTTTAGCCCAAAAACTGCCCTTGGGGGATCCCGAGCCCAACAGGCCCCCAAAAAAAACATCTTGACTCGCCCTCGAGTCACCCTGTAGGTGCGGAGATCTTAGCACGAAGACCTCCCAGCTTCGTTTGGATCACCGTAACTTCGACAGTGCACTGAGCGTTCGCTTGCTGGACTTCTTCCACTTGCTGTTTGAATTTCAGTACAGGAACTTACCCTAAGTGCAACCCCTCAAAAACAATGTCATTTGGGAGCAACTAAGTTTGCAGGGAGCTCTTGTTCTCATCTATGTCTTTCGGCACCTTGGCTCCACACCCTGGGTTTCGAATTCCATTTCCAAATCCTCCTCATCCACCAGTATTTCTTCAGATTCTTCCTCTTCTGCCTCTAGATTAATGGCCTTCCCCTTTTCCTGTAAGGTGAACTTGGTCCTTAGGTCTCAATGTTCTAGGTGATTTAGGGACCTCAACTATCGCTCTGACACTCTCTGGGGCTTCTACTACTGCAATATCCTGTGCAGCTTCCTCGGGTGTTGACATCATTCTGGTCAGGAGGTCCTGCTTCTCCTTTGGCAATATCTCAAACACTGAACTTTCTCTCAAAGCCTCAAAATTGGCAAGGTCCATACACAGCTGATAGCACAATAACTGAATTTTCAAAATTCCAAATGTTTTTTTGCTGGACAACCACTTGTAATTTATAGGGCCTTTTGAATTCAAATTCGACCATTCCCACCACATTCGTCTCATTAATGCTATATTGGCGGCAAATTTCCAAGAATATAATCCATAAAGTTCAGCTTAAATGCCTACTGCCCACTCCATTTGGCTTCAAACTTACCATCAAATTGTGAATAGTGACTTTAACGATCACTTTCTGGTGGACCCGTGCCCTAGTGTAGCTATCTTCACGCTATTGTGGACCCTGTGACACTTCGCTGCTTTGTGCAGTCCTAAAATCACGCAGCTTCCCAACTAGGCAGTGTAGTTTATATTCCCATGCCTCCTTTCAGCTGCTTGGAGCACTAAGACTGTGTTACTTTCATTTAGTAATATGGCAGGATCCCCAGTGTATGGATTCAAGCGACTGCCATTCACCTTTCCTGGGAGGGGTTCTCCATTTAACTTGACCAACTGTACTACTCCTTCATCGGTAATCTCCTTAATAACATATGGCCCTAACCAATGCATCCTGAATTTTTCGGGGAATTTATCAAACTTACTATCATACAACAAAACCATATATTTTACCTTGAATGTCCGCAGCTTGATGTGTCGATCGTGCCATGCTTTTTCACGCTGCTTCTGGACTTGTTGGTGAAATCCAACGAAAAATCGTTCTTTGAGCTCGTCCAACTGCGTGAGCCTCTCTTCCAAGGCTCCATAAGCCGTCATACCTGTGAGCGGTGCTATGCGCAGACTAGGCACGATGTATTCCATATGCATTACAGCTTCCACACCATAGACAAGCCTAAAAGGGGTTTGTCCCGTCAGCTTTTTGCATGTTGTACGATAAGCCCACAATACTTCAGGTATGCATAGGTCCCAATCACTTCGCTGGGAATTGAAAACCTTGCTCAGTGCATTTTCAAGCACTTTTTTGAACGCCTCCACTATTCCATTAGCTTGTGGGTGATAAGGTGTGCTCTTCTAGTGATACACCTGAAATTCCTCTGTTAGTGTGTTGATCGTCTCATTCAGGAATTGTGTACCACGATCACTCATCAAGATCTTTGGACATCCAAATCGTGTGAGTACATGTTCAAATAGGAACTTCATAGCTGTCGCGCCCGTGCAATCCTTCACTAGCTGCGCTTCTGCCCAACGAGTCTAGTACTCCGTCTCAGTGATAATGTACCTTGCGCCTATCTTTTCTTGGGGCTGAATAGGTCCTACAAAATCTATTGCCCACTTTTCGAAGGGTTGCAACGTTATTTGTGGATTCAAAGGCATTTCATCCCTTCGCGATGGCTTGCCTATTCTTTGACATAAATCACACGCCTTGCAATATGATTTTGAATCTTGATGAAGGGTTGGCCACCACAACTTGGTGCAGAGAATATTCTATGCGGTTGCTCTCCCTTGATAATGTCCTCCCAGGGCACCCCCATGAGCATCTGTGAGGATGCTGCTTCATTCAAACTTAGGTACATACCTTTGCAATATCTCATCAGTCCCCATCTTGTATAGATGCCCAACAATGATAAAGAAATCTACTGTGCGCACCACTAATTCCTTCTTTTGCTGGACAAAGTATCCTTTCGGTGCAGTTCTTATTGTTAGGAAGTGTATTATATCCTTGAAATGACCATCCACAACATGCACAACAAAGAGTTGCACATCAGGTAATCCTTTCTCCAAGTTAGTAGGTTCCTCCCTGTTTTGATGCGTGACAGATGATTTGGTCCCGTGTTCAATTGTCTAGGCTTTATAATAACTTCAAAATTATACTCTTTGAACAATAAGAGCCATCTACAGATTCGTGCCCCCAACACATGATTATTGACCAGGTACTTTAGCATGGAGTGGTCCATATACATCTTAAAGTGGCCTCCTAGAAAGTAGTATCGATACTTTTGGAGCGCATACACCATAGCTAGCCCTTCGTGTTTAGTGGTAGAATAGTTCGTCTCCGCCTTGGCCAACTGCATGCATGGATCATTCAACCCATTGTGTTTGTCTGTGAGTCACATCCTAGGCTTCCCAAATCATGCTCTCATCATCCTTCTACATTCACACCAATCATCAAAGCTTCCCTTGTTCGTACCCCACCATCTTGCAGGCGTAGTGCCTAGTCCAAGGCCTGGAAGCGTTGCTTTTCTGGCACCTCCCTTTTCAAATGCATCCAGAAAGGTATCTACCTCATTTAGACCATCATAAGTAGGCATATTTCTTACTTCTGACGACACGTAGTGTAGCGATCGGGCCATCATGTTGCAATTCAGCGTAGTTACTTCATGTAACCGATTCTTCCAGAGTTCTATTTGTTTGTCAGAATCTAAAGTGTAGGAACTCTCGCACTCCCACGTAATCCGTACATCCGCGGTGGGATTCACCCAATCTTGGTATCGCGCTGTTATCTTATAGATGTAGTCTAGATCCTCATCACTCTCATAATCACAGACTGGTTCCATATAGTGTGATCCCTCAGCAGGATCGAGGGGTATTATTATGCGCAACGAATTATTCTCAAAGATCATTTTTCGCTTCTTTAGATTGATTACCCTGTTCATATTAGTAGCCTAGTCAATTCCTAGGAGCACAGGGTATGGATTTCTATCATCTACTATCTCGATTACTTCAAAATATTTCAGCGCACTTGTTCCTTTAATATCCACGACTACCCCCTGTAGCCACCCCATGGGTGTGATTTTCTGCTGATTCGCCATCCTTAGCGAAATCAAAGACCATTGCAATGCAGGTCTCCCCATTCACTCCCATGTCTAATTTGGTAGGACATTCACATCTAACCCCAGTCCAAAATGACATGGTCCATTTCATACTCTCCTATTTGTGCGGTTAGTCTCATTTCCGATCCTGTACTTGTCTTATGCTTGCAAATATTTCGTACTACACGTGGTTCACCTAGCGCGGTTCTAGTGCATCTGTTGATGAGTTCTTGTAGCCCTTTCATGCCCTTACTATCGTGCAACAACTTCATACAGGTTTCCAAGAAAGCTGTGAGCATAGAGGGGTCCATCTCTGGCTCGGTCTTATCCTTTCTTCCTAAAGTGGAGGCCTCAACGAAGCTCTTCTTAGCTTCCATGAAGGCTTCCCGAGCTCACTCCAAGTCAAACCCAGCCTCTTTCACTGAGGCCTTGCAAACCCATGTATTGTCTTCTGGTTGTTTCCCCTTGTCATCTCCTGTTGTGATTCCACTTTGGAGCACTATATTTACATTCCGATCTTCCTCACATGGCTCAAACCTCATCATTTGCAGGTTCTGAGTTGGGGGAGGCGGTAGTGCCCCTTTGTCACGTATCCTAGCTCTCAGTGTAGGACAATATTTTGTTTCATGATCAAGTAGCATGCAATACTTTCACGAAGGATGCATTAGATTAGTGCAATCATGGGCATAACACCCTAGTACTCCACAATTGTAGCAAATCAACTATCCTCGACCTCTACCAGGTCCTCCTCTGCCTTGGCCTCGTCCCTGCCCCTGAAATCCTATCTACACCATCCCGACATTCTGGTCAAGGGGACACGTTTCGACCTGAACCCTGTAGGCGAGAGCTCTATCCATCATCAATTCATAGCTCATGCAAGTATGCTCATCATGTCCTACCGACCTAAAAAAGTTTAAGAACAACTATTGCGGTGCTTACACATACTTCTGTAACAAGTGGTAGTTATCCGTGGCATGTTTTTTGGCTATCTGACAGATAGCGCACTATAAAACAGGCGCCACACTAGGTCCTGCTTGAGCTGCTAGCCTTAAAGGCATCTGTCTTCCTCCTGCAAGGTAATTTGTAAAGACTGGGCAATGGTCTTTGTCATGACCCTGACTCTTGCATTTCAAGCATCATACCTCCTCGCGTACCTCTGGTCGACCCGTCGTGTCCTGCTTCAGACTTTGCATCTCAAGGCACAGATTCTTCAGCTACACATAGATCTACTGGACTCTTAGATTAGGATCCTAGATCGAGGTCTCATGTAGTCTCATGGAAATATCCAAGGCCTCTGCCCGAGTTGTTATCTTTTGCTATGACAATGCACTCCTCAAGTGTGGTAGTAGCGAAGCCACAAACCACTAGTGATGCTGTCCATCTGTCAAATTCATGTTGGCATCATTAATTGTACATTTCAACCTCTGATCCAGCTCCCAAGGCGTCTCTCCTGGTTGCATCATGATCTCTTTGAATCCCACAATCGACTGTGCTTCAGATTTAGGCCTGCTAAATTACCTATTTAGTGCTGCTTGGATGTCTGCTACTCTAGCATTCGGGTTATCGTTGGAGTACTTAATATACCAAGTTAGCACGTGATCTTGCAGGGCACTAACCAGTGTTGCTTTGAGCTTCCCATACAACCCTCACAATGAACCAAAATTGGTCTGGGTCCTCATTTCCCAAGCCTTTGAACAAAGGAAACTTCATAATGTTTGCCATACTGAATCGCGATGGAGGTGGAGGTGGTATGGGTGAAGTTGGAGGCGATGGTGGTGAAGCTGGTGGTGGCATGGGTGGAGGTGGTATTCATGGGAATCCTTGTCTTATGAACTGAATAACACTTTGTGGAGAGACCTTTGCTATCCCTTCTTCGTCTCTTCATGGAGGTGAAATCAAGGGGATATACTCCCGACCCTTATTTCCTTCTTTCCTGTAAGTTTTTCTGCTTCGCATAGTCTTGAACATCAAGGTAGCTGCATAACCTATTTTTCACACAACAACATCTTAATCCAAGTATTCAAAAATTTTACATACTTACCTCGCAATCCTTTGAAAAAGCACTGCTCCGCCTTGCTATAGCTAAGTGAGGTGTCAACCGCGAATTCAGTCACAAATCCTCCTATGACACGATCAAGCCAATGATAAAAAATGTGGGTGATCTTATCCTATGATGCTTCCAACCTTCGCACTAGCTCTGGGGTCCACACATTAGGAATATCAAGTTTCCAACTTCCTTGGCTATCTTCTAGCTTCACGATCCACTCATATAGCTCAATGGGAAAGGAGGTGGAAAAGATTTCGTGGATCTCTGTATACAGGTACCTGTCTAGCCACTGTTCTTTTGATATTCGTGGGTTTCTGTTTTCCTGTGCCATGAACTCGTGGATCCTTTTGTCCAACTAGCCTTCAATTTCTTTCTTAGTTGGATTCCAGTGATATGACGTCACACATCTCTTATGCAGGTTCTAGTCCCGGAAATGAAACCATTTGTTGGCTTGAGGGGGGCTGACCCAGGTTCATGTTAGTTAGCCAAAAAAATCCCTACACTACTAGCCCTTTTGACATCAGCCCGTGGACTGTGGACTGAAGTCTCACCCAAAGCATTATGGGGGGATGCTGGAACCAAGTTTTCGCACCCTTGAGATGGATGTGATGTTGGTTTATTCCGGCTATACCTACCTTCACGTAGGTTGTTTAGCCCTCTATGTTACCTCTTAGTACCTTCGCGAAAGGGTACAATTGGCTTTTGTGCAGCCCTAACCTGCGGCTCAAGAACTTTCGCACTGCTAGGGCAACGAACTGCGATATCTCCTAAACTAGGCTAAGTGTCTTACTTATCTTATTAACCAATCTTAGTTAGCTTCGCGTAAACAGTTGTTCTTACTTGCGTTTACTTAATCAATATATTTAATATATTCGTGCATCATATAAGCATTATAAGTGAAATTCGTACCCAACATAACAAGATGCATAAATAGGAAATAAAGACGTAGAAATTATAGAATCCTTCTCTTTATTGATAATTCTGGACAATTACAGACTTGACCCAACCTGCGCACTTAGCTACAGGGGTCCACGCACTCAACTACTGACTTGTAGGCCTTTGTGCACTTAGTTGCAGAGCCTCAACTTATGCTATGACCCAAACTTAGACTTCTACCTCAGAGCTATCCCTCATACATGTCAACGCTTCATTGCTTTATTATTATAACTACTTAGAGCTTAACTCTATTTACAATCCCATGGTCTGCGGACCATGGGTAGATATTTTACAACCAACATTACATTTCCAAAATAAGGGCAAAAAACCCTATGAATCTTTAACATCTACATGCTTCGTGACCACAAAATGTGGAGTCTTTACACTTGGATTACAAAATTTGACCAAAATATGGGCTTTTAGCCCCAAAACTACCCTTGGGGGATCCTGCGCTCAACATGCTATAAATCCATGCCCATCATCATGCTGCATCCATTGTGCTGCACCATGTTGCTCCATGCACCTTAATGCACCATGCTGCCCACGCACCATGTTGCACCATACTGCCCATGCACCTTACTGCACCATGCTGCCCATGCACCTTATTGCACCATACTACCCATGCACCATACTCATCATCACTACACTGCAATACTGTATCTTACCAACCTTAGCTGCTTGCATTTTAGTCCTCAATGACATCTGCTCCCAACTGTACCTCATCCAAGTTTAGGACAACAGTTAGTTATGACTAGATGTGACAACTTATGAGGGAATCTTTATGTATGATATTGGGGTCTCTTTAGGCCTCCTTATTGCGGCTTCCAGACCTTCCTTTTTGACACTATCCCTGTCCAAACGGATGTCATATTAGGAATCGTATAAATGTGGTATGACAACGGCTAGGGAACTCTTGAATACACTTCCTTTTGACTAAGTCTGGAGCTATTTAAAACCTCCTCTTTCCAGCATACATGAATCCTTCTCTTGCTGCTTAGAACCCTCAAGGACCAGAGTTTAGGTAGTGTCTTATGATCTTTGTATTTTAGTGTTAGAACCCTTGATTCATGACAACATTTAGGGAAACGTACTGTTGATGCCTCGAAAATCGCTGCAACAACATTGGGGGATGACCACCCAGTCCAGACCTTAGTACAACTCCTTTTCCGTTTGGGATGGTGGCTCCGACTGGAGATAACGGGACCGGTTTCCCGATAATGAATAAAAGGGGTGGATGAGTGATGAATAGTTTGCTTTAATGATAGGTGACTGGCTTATTCTATTGACAAAAATAGGAAAACTAATACTAATCCTGGGAACAACTTATTCATTTGGAATGCAACGTTTAATAATCCTTATCTATCTAACAGACATATAGATGACTCTGTAAAATAAACATGAGATATTCAATCATTTAAATATTTCTTCATATGAATAGTCAAAATGAAGTGATTAACACAAATTACTACATTCACTATTTATATCATCGATATATATATATACGATTGAAAGAGAAGCATGCTATAAACAGCCAATAGTGGGATGCATAAAGGATGCTGTGAAAACACACACACACACACACACACACACACACACATATATATATATAAGCGATAATAGCAAGAACGATTAAATAACAATTCATATAACAGGAATGAGTACAGACACAGATAATAGTACCATGTGAGCTGTTAATCAATCCCAAACATCAATCGCTATTCAAAATCCTTCCTTCAACACAGGAATGCTTTTAAACAAAGACAATAGTGCACATTTGTATAAAAACCTTCCTCATTAAACTCAGAATAATTGGTCCAGTTTCATAAAATAATATCCCTGAAGTACAATAGTGCAACTTCAGGGTTTAAGTCATATACAAAACTTTACGACCCTTTCTAAATGCATGAAAGGGTCTATAAATACTACTAAGCTAGAAAACATCTATGAAACAAAATCCTACTAAATTGGCATCAGTAAATGCTATCTATCTCCTTGGGGTGATCTGGCAGTCAGCGATGTGAATCATGACTCGGGCTGCTTGCCTTTAAACCTGAGCTGGCTTATCGCAAGCATCGGCTCCACTTCTGGTGGTCTGTTGAGGCGCAAGCTGAGTTGGGCAGCAAAGGTGGCATCCTGAATATCGGGTATGATATACCGATTAGCATCTGTGAGGCATTTTAAGGCGGCTCTTTGGCTGTACGGTTTCACTAGAAGAACCAATAGGCATCCCATGTTAAACTGTTGATCCCCGTGATTAATCTTCCATTTTTCTCCAGCTCTGGGTAGCATGAATGCTCCAACATCTTTGTTGTTGTTAATTGGCCTGGAGTACATTGGGAAATCATGTTAGACAAATAAAGATTATTATTTACTAATTCAACCAAATTACCAGTGGTTGCCTTGCGTCTAAAAATCGCTCTTTCTGCCTTCATTAACTGTGATTGCCATTCTGTGAATAATATTTCCTTGTGCGATTCCCGAATTCTTGGCAGGTTGGTCGCCTGGCCCTGATCGGAATCTTGCCATTCCAGAAAATTTGTCAGTGTTTCTTCGGCCTGATCCAAATCTGTCCTTGCCTTTTCTACCTTTTCGCTTGTGGATGCTACTAAGTCGCATAATGGCTTTGCTTGGGTAATTTGCTGATAGGATCTTAACCTGATTTATCAATGCTTTATTTAATTGAAGCGCCTCTGTTTTAAACTCATCTACCTGAGGGAGCCTTTTCATTTGCTCAATTTGAGTTGATAATTGAGCGATTTGCTCATCTTTAGATTTTATCATTCCCTTAGTTGATATTTTTAATTGCGCCAATGCTGCCGACAGCTCCTTTTGCCTTTGGATTTCACTCTCGTCAATCCTCTGTTTCTCCTCTTGCAATTGCTTAGCCAGCTGATAATTGTTTTGCTGCTGTACTAGTAATTCCTGCTCCGCCTGCTCTGCCTTCTGCTGCACTTCCGATAATTGAGCCTGTAGTGAAAATATGTCTTGATCTTTCGCTTTTAATAGACTTCTCACCTCCGATGCTTTATCAATGGTTGCTGCCGAATATGCTCCAGCGTATTGCGATAGCTTTGTTAAGTCATCGGAGGGATCAAATTCTTCTTTCCACACAACATTGCCCGTTACTGTTAATTCAGGGAATAGAGAAGGTTGATTAGCCCTTCTCCTCTTCCTCTGTCACTTTACAACAACTTTATGCTTTGGGCTGTAGAATACATCCAAGGGGGGAATCTCTTCTATTTGCAAAATGATTTCGCCCGATGGATCCTTAGGAATTATTTCTGTTTCCTTTGATTTGGGTGGGTTGCTGGTTTTGCCCGAAACCTGTTTTGATGTCGCTTCTTGTGTGTCGCCCTATTTACATATCTCATCATCTTTAGAGCATTCTAGGTTGCCGATGATTGAATTGAATTGCTGCCATTGCTGGAGCAAATTTGGATCAATTATCGTATCATCATTAACTTTCGAACTGCTCTCTTCTTGAGTTTTCGCCTGGGTTTCTTCCTGTCGCTGCACATTTGCCTGGGTTTCTTCCTGCCTCTGGTTATGCACTTCCTCCTGTTACTTTGATGTAGTAGGAGGTTGCTTATTACTTTGCTGCTCAGGCTCGCTTGATTTTGTCCTCGTTGGAGTAGTCACTAACATGTCTAGAGGCAGAGTTTGGAACCTTTGTTCTCTAATTCTGTTAAATTCGGCTAGCCCCTCATTGTTGTATTCATTTATGGCAAGTGATTTAACTTGATATAGCGACTCGGACGATGCAAACAAATCCTCAAATCTGTCTTCTTTGTGCTCGAACTTGGCCAATTTGGCTTGGTCGAGCGCATTGTAAGCGATTTTCCTTGGATCGTATTGCCTGCTTGGCAGAGTGGCTAGAGTCAGCGAATTTATCTTCCCAGCCTCCTTCTCTACATGTTTGATATCATGTAGAGTGTAAATACCAATTCACAAGGGAAAGGAGGGCCATACATGCTTCTTTTCTTTTTTCAGGGTCTGAGTAACCCCATCGACATTGATTTGATAAGCTACTTCTCTGGCAAGTAACTTATCAGGGATGTACAGTGGAAGCACATGGGGCTTGGCCTGACTGCCAAAAACTCTAATATAGGTGAATTTCTCTTCTCCAAACCAACTTGCTACGGCGGTTAAATCCACCCCTGCTTGTTCAGAAATCTTCGGGGCAGGCTTATAAAAAATGGAGTAATGAATTGGCAACATGAAACCGTTGCAGATTTGATACAGGTGGTGTTTGTAGTTGGTCTTCCACAACTTTTGATGATATATGTGGATGGGTGTGGGGTCTTGCAACGTCCACCTCCATCCGAGCACAGGAAAATCAAAATTAAAACATAAAACATCCAACACATAGGCACTATAATAAAATGGCGGAATGAACCTCTCTGTGACGCAAGAATTAAATCTGAAATTAAGAATGGCCTTGGCTAACTTATTGGATAATATATCCGCCCAATCTATAATCTCGCCACTACATGCCGCCTCCATTAAGGGGAACATTTCTATGGTAAAATTGGCGGAGTCATGTAATCCCCATAGCCTACACAACATAATTCTAGCATAGAAATAAGGAGAACATAGGGAGTCGACTGAGTACTTACCCGAGGATTCATGTTTGCGCTTTGCTAGATTTTGTCTCCAGCCTCGAATTGGTTCAGACTTGGTCTCGTTCTCTGCTCGAAATTTCTCCAGGAATGCCGCGTTATATTTTTTCTCTTCTGCCGGTAGGTGATACATTTT